>CAUYRH010018962.1:0-104348 GCA_963574655.1 Perodicticus potto
TTGTGGCGGGCGCCTGTAGTCCCAGCTACTTGGGAGGCAGAGGCAGGAGACTCGCTTGAGCCCAGGAATTGGAGGTTGCTGTGAGCTGTGATGCCACGGCACTCTATCCAGGGTGACAGCTTGAGGCTCTGTCTCAAAAAATAAACAATAAATAAATAAAAGGAAATGTTACTAGAAAAACAGCACTGGATCTAAAATTTAGAAAATAATTTCTCAAGGAAACAAATTTTCCAAAAGGTAAGATATGCTTTACTCAGGTTTGCCTTCCACAGACTGTTCCAGGAACTTACAAACCTTCCCATCTGGATCAGGAAGGGCACAGGGCAGATAGGAGAGCTTTAGGACTCTTGCTGGGGTCCTCATTAAAGATACAAAAAGGATGACTGACATGGGCAAAGAAAGTAGATCCCATTCCCCAAGATCTCAGGGTCATGTGGCTGTCCTCTTTCACATCACTGGACATAATGACTGCTCTGCTCTTCGATCACACTGTAGGCAAGCAAATGTTTACTCCTGTCTGGGGGCTGCAGCAGCAAACACAGCTAAGCTGGCCCTCAACACTGTGTCTCAGAGGAACCCAGCCAGTAGTTAATGCTCCACCTGTTTGGCTCACAGGCAGGACGTGCCTAAGAAGAGAGCCCAGGTCTGGGAGGCCACCTCGGGGCAGCAGCTGAGCCCAGACGCACCACCTCTCACCTTGGCTGCTGCTCTCCCAGATCTCAGTGCCTAGGCTGCTGCCAGGCATGGTCACATCGCCTTGTTCCAGACACAAGTTATTTTGCTTTTTTGCAAATCTAGGAGGAATACGAGAGGAAAGACCTCGACCTTTGACAGGCACCTACAGTGGATTAAAGAAAAAAAAGAGGCGATGTAGTATAGCCTGAGGCATGAAGGCTGACAAATTCTCCCCAAAACAAGTATCTCAGGTACCAAAACCATACCACCCAAAACTGCCCAAGAGACACTTGGAACGCATGTCCCCCAAAGCCTCAACCACAGAGAGTGCACTGTAAGGCCAAAGCAAACCAGGAAAAGGCCACCAGACATAGGGGCTGTGACCGTGTGTGTCCAGCCCTGACTCCACTGTAGCACAGGATTCCTGACTCCAGTGACTCCCAGGAGACAAATCTCTTTACACTCAGGCTGGAGCATGGGGGTGAAGGGGTAGATCTGGGAGGCTGGAGAAAGTCTGAGCCCTAGCTCAGCCACATTTCAGCTGTTACCATCCTAGGACAAGTCACCCTCTTTGAGATTTGATTTTTTCCTCTGTAGAAGAGTGATATCACCATCTACTCCCACAGGGTCACAGTGAGGGCAGGTTCTGTGGCATGATGCATGCCTAGTAAAGACTCCTTTTTGCCTCCCTGTTAGCAGGGGCTACATGAGCTACATGGACTACGTGGGGGGCCCGCCCTCTACCCTAGTGACCTGCCTCTCACCTGAACGGCCTGCTCCTTCTTTCTTCTTTCTTCCTCCAGCAGGCGGCGCTGCTTCTTGGTCAAGACTTCAATGAAGCCTTCACCCACCATAGAGCCCACCTCACTCTCCTCTCCAGGGCCGGACCCACAATTTTCAATGATGGCATCTAAACCAAGATTTCATGAGAAGGGTTGGACAATGTTTGCTTTCATCAGAAGGCAAGAATAACCCAACTCAATAGCCACCTGACATCTGGGAACAGGCTCAGCTCAGAAGGCAGGTAGCATCTGGGTCTACCGAAGTCTGGTCTGATTTCTGCACCTTTCCCCCATCTCCAGGGATCTAATACATTGTTATTTCAAACCAAAGAGGCCTAAGTAGCACTATAATTAAGAAAACTGTCTTGGAGAAGGGCACACTTAAATTCCAGCTTGGCTCCAACCAGCCATGTGACCTTGGACACGCTACTGAACCTCTCTGGGCCTTAGGCTTCTCTTCTTTAAAACACTGTAGGGTGTAAGGGGATTCAACAGGCTGTGAGCAATAGGAGGGCAGAAATCTTATCTGTGTGGTCCAATCCTGCATCCCCAGAACTTAGTCCAGCACCTGCCCAGGGTAGTTGTCAGGAGCAGTAAAGGCGCCAGCTCCCAAGACTGCTGTGGCCCCTAGTCCTGCCTAGGTTCTTCCCTCTACAGATGGAAGGGGACCAGACTCACTTCCATAGTTCAGGTCAAACTGTTTCATGGTCTCTCCCTGCTCTCCTGCCCTCTGAGCAGCCAACTTGACCTCTTTCTCTGCCTTCTTACTGGAGGCTTCAGAAACATCATTGTTGGCATGGGCCACCCGATCCAGGCTGCAGGGTGAGTGGCTGCTCCCACTGCTACAGCCACTAAGACCTCCAGGCAAGGCCTCATCTGGGGACCTATGGAGGAAAGTGTGTGTTGTTAACTCAGAAACCATCAGAGGCAGGTGAAGAAAAGAACAGGAAAACTGCATATGCACACATGAACACAGTACCTTGACTAGGTCCATCTCTTCACTAACCCTTCGGCTAGGAGGAGCTACTCCTCAGCAGCAGCGGCCTGTGTGTGTGCCACATGGAATCCTGCACCCTGCCCTGCTGGCACGTAGCCCTACCTGCTCCTGAGGAAGGTGGCTCTGGCCAGCTCTTTCCCAGGAGCTCCTTCTGTTCATCCCCACTGCAGGCTAAACACAGTAGACTGCAGCAGGGAGAGAAATGGGGGGACATGCTCAGGACAGAGATGCTGACCTTCCGTTCTTTCTCAGGAAACTCAAACCAGCAAGGGACTCAGGCCCACCCAAGGCTCTCTGGGCAGAAATCTAAAGCAAAGCCAGGTCCTGGCATCTGGGCCCTAGAAAGCTAGGCAAGACCAAAACCTTTAAGAACCAGCGTTTTCCTGTGGCTCCTTTTTTGGGGGTAGAAGCAGCCCCAAATTCTAAGTTCTGTGCCTTGAATTCTAGGGAGGAGGGAACACAGCAAAGCAATCTTCCCCAGTGCACTCTGAGGGCTGGGAAGGCCTCTGCACAGCCTTGCTTCCCCACGTGAGGCATGAACTCTGGCTATCAGTAAACCCTGCAGCACAATCGGCCATAAGCCAGCACTGAACACAGACCCTCCTCTGGGAAGCCCCTGAATTCTGGAGGAGAGACACACCCAGGCCTTAGGCAGTCTGCTTCTTTTTCACCTGCTGGGCCCCTACTGTGCTGAGGTGGCAACCCTGGCAGCAGTGCTTTGTCTCCTCACTGAGGAGGACAGCCACTTGGAAAGAGTCACCTCCGCACAGCCAGAAGGCCAGCAGTGCCCCTTGACCCCTGCCTAGCAGCAACTCCAGAGCAGGAGGATCTAGTGGATGGACCAAGGCTTGCTAGGCTCCACACACAGTGTAGTAGCCCCTGGACAGGTTCCAAGGTCGAGGCTGAACTCTGGCCAGGTGCCAGGACAACTGCCACAAGAGAACTGAGGGAACAAGGGGTCATCTAGCTTTAGTTTTGTCAAGCCACAACACCACCACGAGAGAAGCAGACAAGCAATGCAGGAGCGAGTGATGGAGACACTCACACACAATGGCCTTTGGGGCAGGCGCCCGCAGAGCACCTGACCCATGGCAGGCATGCATGCATGAATTCAGTGCTGCTCAACAACACAACGACAACAGAAAGGGCCTGGGATGGTATTCTGGTGTTACCTTTTGGCTTTCAAAGGCGTCCCATTCTGTTGGCTGTCATAACGGGGGGAAGTGTCACCACCACCTGGCCTAACGGACTTCTCCCCAAACCCTCCCGGCTCCAGCTTTCGGCTCTGTCTGTCAACCAGGGGTCTCTGGCTGGAGAAGCTCCTCTTGGCCAGCTCCTTCTTCTCACCCAAACTGGCCCCAGACAGACCAGCGTCCCCCTGGGGGTCAGGCTCAGCCCCATGGCCTTCTTGCCGCTCACGCCGCTCACTGAAGTCGCTGCTCTCGGAAGCCGTCTCCCATTCCTCGTTGGCATGGTCGGAGGAGTTCTGGTAGGAGAGCTCGGGGGACCTGCGACCCACAGTGCTGCTCTTGTCCCCGGGACAGAGTTTGGCCCTGCCTGGCCACTGACCCGTCAGCAGGTGGGGCTCCTCTTCAGGCCCCCACAGGCCCAGTGACTCACGCTCTTGCCGGAGGCGCCTGAAGCGGGGAGGCTTGTCTTGGCGTGGGGGGCGCCTTCTTCTGAAGGGCCGGTTCTCTACATTTTCAGAATCCGCCACGTGGTCATCTTGGAAGAAGGACCTCTTGTCCTCCAGGCGGCTGTCCTCAAAGGCCCTGCTGCCGAATGACTCGGAGTGCCGGCAGGAGTCTGGGGTGTAGCCTCTGTCCATGGGCCACCGGGTTCCACACGAGTCGAAGGTACCACACTCCTGCCAGGGGCTGCCGGGGCTCTTACTCTGCCGGTGGGGAGACTCTCTAGAGATGAAGGTCCTCCGCCCATAGCCACAGTTGCTCAGCCGTGGAGGAAGGGCTCGCCCAAAGGCCCGAGGACCTCGGCTCTTAGTATCCAGACCACTGTGGTCCTCGGAGTACACCTTATTGGACCGCCAGGAATCCCTGCAGTCGCCTTTCTTTGCAACACCGTCCTCCCTCTCCAGGAGCAAGTTCTCGTTCCCAGTCTCACAGCCCCTCTGCCGGCGCCGCTTGGGCAGCTCTTCGTACTCTGAGCCCTCGCTGTGCGTCTCGCTGGCAATCCTCCGCCGGGGCTTGGCTCTGGGGCAGTCTTCCGGCTGGGAAAACTCACGCAGGCCCCGACCCCGGCCACTTCGCTGGCTGCTGCTGTAGATACTGCGAGTCCCCAAGACCCCCCCACCACAAAGGCTGCTTCCATTGCCACCAGCAGGCCGACCACGAAAAGTGAACTCTCTGAAACCACGGCCTCGGCCCCGAGCCTGCCCTCTGACCCCAAAGGCTTGTTCCTCATCAATAAAGATCCAATTATTTCTCTTGGTTGGGGGAACATCACTAGATTCTCGTGAGGGTCTGGTTTCCCAGGACTTGTCGGGCTTGTCATCCTCTTCAAGCTTATTGACCTCATGGCCAAAAGCAGCATGGGTGGGAGCCTTATCCTCTATGGTGGAGGGGGAGGAGTTGGCCAGGGTGGGGTCATTTTCTTCATCCTCGTCCTTCTCCACCTTTCTAACCTGTTCCTTCTCCTTGGCCAGCCGGTCCTCCCCGAGCTCCTGCTTCATCTTCTCCAGCTCTTTCTCCTTATCTTCTACCTTGAGGGCTTTTAGGACGGGTTTCTTGATAGGGCCTGATCTCCGAGTCCTGCCTGTCTGCTCCTGCTGCTGGCTACCGGAGCTCCGAGGTTCAGGAGTCCACTCAGGTTCTGTAGACGGCTGTTTGTTGGGGCTCCCATCCTTCTCCCAGGAGATGTTAAAGGACGGCCCCTCCTGGGGCGCCTCCTGCTCAATACCACGGGCTGTGTCAGTGGCCTTTGGCTGGTGACTAACGTCCCAACTGCCATACTCTGGCTTTTTCTCCTCCGGGACAAAGTCAGGCTCCAATGGGGAACACCTGAGGTTTTGAGTGTGACCCCCAGGAGCACCTGCTTCCTGAACACTTTCTTGGGGCAGAAACAAAAGCTCCTGGCCTATTCTCTGAGGAGAGATACAGCTGTCAAAGTCTGCTGGGGCCTTCTTGTCAAAAGCACTCAAGTACTCCTCCCCTCTCTCCTCAAAGAGATCGCGCTGGGCACCTACGCCCCCGGACCTTCCTGGTGAGGCAGAGTAAGAGCTTTCATTCCTGAAAAGGAACCAGAAAAATCAGTCAATGTGATTGGAGCCTGGTTCCTGGTTTCCATGCTGAACACAGAGCTTAGTTTTAAAAAGAAAAAAATTTTTTAAAAAAGAAAGAAAAAAACACAAGCACCAACATTTGCTCTATCTTTAAACACGGTTCAGAGTGGCTGGGCCATGTACTGGTGGTGGCCCCTGTCGTCCGTGAGAGTGAAGAGTGCAGTGGCCGCGGGTGGGTGCAGCATGCCACCCTGGAGACAGCAGCAGGGCAATCCTCAGTTCAAAGAGCAAGCTGGAGCCTGGGAGTCCGTGAAGAGTCAGGGGCACTAGGATGGCAGGGCTAGCGTTGTTTACTTTCATGGGAAGGAGCCAAGACCAGCTCTTGACCCCATCTGCCCTGTGAGGCCCCCACCCACTTGCCAGGTACCCGAGGTCCAGCAGCCCTGGACTTCTCCATCAGAGAAGAGCCTCTCACACAAAGCACTCGAGCAATCCTCCTCATGTGCTCCTCCCCAGAAGGCACTGCCTGTCCCTTTGGAGGAGCCTGTCTCCCATGGGCACTGCCTCTCCCCAGGGCCCTCTCAGTCAGGACCTGGAGTCTCCCTCCAGTGGCAAGGTGGTAGGACCAGGTTTCATCTCACCTGACATGCATGTCCACAGCCAAAGTGTCACTCGACTTTGGGTGGGGAAGTGAGTAGCCCTTGTTCTGCAAGGCCATGTAGCCCTCTGTGCTCCACACAGGAGCCGGATCCATGGTGGTCACCTTTCTCTCTTGGAGTGGGGGCACACAGTTCTGATCCTCAGAGCGACAGCCAGTCCCACCAAGAGGGTCTTGAGGTGCCATGGGTTTCATCAGTCCTGGGGAAGGCAAAGGCTAGGGTCCATCATCTCATGGAGAGAGCCCTGCCCCATCTCAGGGTCGAGGGCTCAGGACAGACATATCAGCCCCACTATCACATGTACACAGAGCCTGCCCACTGAAACACCATAGGGTTCCTATCTCTTCTGACCAGAGAACTTTTGAAAGTACTCATGTGCGCAATCCGAACTGTCCCAAGGCCTATGAAGTCCAATCTTTAATTCCCAGACTACCACCAACTTCCCTGGAGGGAGCAAGGGAAGCACACTGGAAAACCTGGGGGCTTGGTCTTTCACACCCTCACAAGACAGGTGATGAGGCCTTTTTGGACAGGGTAGGAAGCTGCAACTGAGATGATCCTTCAAATAAAGACCTTTAAAGGGCTACTGCCTCAGAAAGCATAGTAGACAAACATACACCTTTTAGCACTGGGAACTAACTAGAAAGTCTGTCTTGGCCTGGGACAGGGAAAAAAATACTGACCACTGCCCCCCATCAATCCAAAACAATGTGCTTGCTTTCGTAAGGCTTAGGATAGGGAAGAGTGCAGATTTCTACCTTCCACAGTGGTCCAGAGAATAGGAATAAATTTAATGTGGAGTAAATATCCACATTAACATAAAAGGTGGTTCTTGACTGGCAGAAGAAAACCCAATACCACACTGAAGGACATACGCTCAACACCAGCCACACTGGGTCCTCACTGAAAAAACTAGTAAAACTGAACCTGCCATCCCCTCTGCCAGAACACATGTGGAAAATAACCCACCATGAGTTTGCACTGACTCCCCAGGACAAGAACTTGAGATAACAGAATAATCTGTTAAATACTAGAGAATCATATGTAAAATGATTAAAGCCATAAAAGGGATTAAAAACTTAAGAAAAATACCAGACACCCACCCCTCCAAAAATGAACAGATTGTAGAAACAAATTCCAATTACCAAAATTAAAAGGCTACTTGAGACAGTAAGAAAGCAGATTAGACACTGCTGGAGAGAGAACTGAACTGGAAAATAGTTCTGAGGCAATTTCCCAGAGGGCGACACAGAGATAAATTCTTCCTCATTTAAGACATCCAGGGACAGAATAAGGTGCTATAAAATAAACCTCGCAGAAGTCTTAGAAAGAAAGGATAAAAAGAATGAGGAAGAGGTAATATTTGAAGTGACAATTAGACAAAAAATGCTGGAAAATTATTAAGGACGTACATTCTCAGACTCAAGCACAGTGAACACTAAGCAGAGGGAAGTGAAGACGTACACCCAGAGACACCACACAGAAGCAGAAACCAGGACGCCAAAGACAGGGGAAGATCGCAAAATCAGCAGAGGGAAAATGGAGTAAATATCCAGAAATGATCAGACCTTCAGCAGCATTAAGAGCCAAAAGAGGGCTGGGTGCAGTGGCTCACGCCTGTAATTCTGATACTTTGGGAGGCCGAGGTGGGTAGACTGCCTAAGCTCCTGAGTTCAAGACCAGCCTGAGCCAGAGTGAGACCTCGTCTCTAAAAATAGCCGGGCATTGTGGCAGGCACCTGTAATCCCAGCTACTCGGGAGGCTGGAATAAGAGGATCACTTAAGCCCATGAGTTTGAGGTTGCTATGAGCTATGACACTACGGCACTCTACCGAGAGCGACAAAATAAGACTATCTCCAACAATAACAACAAAAAGAGCCAAAAGAAAAGAGATTACCAGGCTTGGCGCCTATAGCTCAGCAGTTAGGGCACCGGCCACACACAACGGGGCTGGTTGATTCGAACCCAGCCCAGGCCTACTAAATAACAATGACAAATACAACTAAAAAACAGCCAGGCATTGTGGCGGGTACCTTGCAGTCCCAGCTACCAGGGAAGCTGAGGCAAGAGAATCGCTTAAGCCCAAGAGCTTGAGGCTGCTGTGAGCTGTTGATGCCACAGTACTCTACCGAGGGTAACATAGTGAGACTCTGTCTCAAAAAAAAGAAAAAAAAAAAAAAAGATTACCACCTTCACAGCAGTGAAAGAAAATCACTGCCAACCTTGAATTGTGTACCTTGCTACACCATCAGAGTGAAATAATGACTTTTTCAGACAAAGATAATCTATTGCTGGAAACTTTTACTGAAGACATGAAGAATATACTTCACAGAGAAATAAACTGGACCCAGAGGGAAAGAAAAAAGATAGAAAAAGTAAAGAATCTGCTAAATATACAGGCAAATCTGAATAAGCACAGATTAGAAAAAACATCAAATATAATAATCACTATTTGGTGGGCATAAAAACGTGGAAGAACTGAAACTCTAGGCAAAAACCACAAGACTGATGGTCGGAGTAATGAGACTTTAGGGGAAGGGTAATGATACTGATGAGCCTTTGTTAAGTTACCAATATGTGTTAGAATTTCGAAGTAACCAATAACATCTAGTAATAGAATATAGAAGGAAAAAAAACCCAAAAGAATAGCAAAATTTAATCCCAAAAAGGCAAGAAATAAAAAGAAAGCATACAGAAAGGGGGATAAACAGAATACATGAAACAGGACAATTGGAAAATCTAAATATAATAATCACAACAAACCTAAAGGAACCAACTTTGGCAATTAAGAATCATAGACTTTCTTTTCCTTATTTTTTAATTTTTTGCAGTTTTTGGCCGGGGCTAGAACCCGCCACCTCCAGCATACGGGGCCGGCACCCTACTCACTGAGCCACAGGTGCTGCCCATTTTTCCTTATTTTTTAAATACCTATCAGTCATCTGGTAACAGAAAGTCAGAGATTTTCATATTGGGTAAAAGATGGACTAACTCCCCAGAAATAAGGGCTCAGAGAGGCTGACATAAAAAGGTTGGAACAAAAGATATCAAATAAATCCTAATTAAAAGAAAACCGGAACTTGTATTTCAGCATGTTAGGAGGCTAAGGTAGGAAGCTAAACTCCAACCCTAAGACCTGCCTGGGTAACATATCAAGCCAAGACCTTGTTTCTGCAAAAAATATTTTTACATTAGCTGGGCTTGGTGATGGGTGCTTATGGTCCTAGCTGCTCAAGGAGACAGAGATGGAAGATTGCTTGAGATCCAGAAGTTAAAGGTTAAAGTATGCTATGGTTGTGCCCTGCATTGCAGCCTGGGAACAGAGCAACATCTTACCTCTTAAATAGGAAAAATTATATTACTATCAGACAAAGTAGACAATAAGTGCTATTAATGATAACAAGGGGCCAGACACTGTGGCTCACGTCTATAATCCTAGCACTCTAGGAGGCTGAAGTGGGTAGATTGCTTGAACTCAGGAGTTCGAGCAAAGAGTGAGAACCCTGTCTCTAAAAATAGCCGGGCATTGTGGTGGGCGCATGTAGTCCCAGCTACTTGGGAGACTGAAGCAAAAGAATCACTTGAGGGCAGCACCTGTGGCTCAGGGAGTAGGGCGCGGGTCCCATATACCGAGGATGGCGGGTTCAAACCCGGCCCCAGCCGAACTGCATCAAAAATTAGCCAGGTGCTGTGGCGGGTGCCTGTAGTCCCAGCTACTTGGGAGGCTGAGGCAAGAGAGTCGCTTAAGCCCAGGAGCTGGAGGTTGCTGTGAGCTGTGACTCCACAGCACTCTACCGAGGGCGATAGAGTGAGACTCTGTCTCTACAAAAAAAAAAAAAAAAAAAAGTAAAAGAATCACTTGAGCCAAAGAGTTTGAGGTTGCTGTGAGCTATAATACCATGGCACTCTATCCAGGGTGACAGAGCGAGACTCTGTCTCAAAAAAATAAATAAATAAATAAATAAATAAATAAATAAATAAATAAGACCAGAGTGCTACATAAAAACAGAAGAACAAGATCATGTAATCCCACACCTATATGCTTCCAGATAGACAAAGCAAAAATTGACAGGCTTAAAGTGGAAGATCTGACAAATCCACAATCACACCTTAGTAACTGATCAAGGGAATAAAAAACTTGTAATGTACAGATATTTATATAACACAATTAGCATGCTCAATTTAATAGACTATGTACCCAATGGGGGAATTCTTTTCAGGCAAACACAAAATGTTTAAACAATGACCATGTAAAAGTCTATAAAGGAAATCTCAACAATTGTCAAGTGACCTAAATTGAGACTGGTCATCAAACTATAGCTCTTAACCATAACTCAGCCAGCCGCTGACTTTTATAAATGTTTTACTAGAAAGCCATAATTGTCTATAGTAGTTTTTAATCTTACAATAGCAATATTAAATAGTTGATAAAAAGCCTAATTTACCAACTTGGGTGGTGCCTGTGGCTCAAAGGAGTAGGGTGCCGGCCCCATGTGCCGGAGGTGGCAGGTTCAAACCCAGCCCCGGTCAAAAAAAAAAAAAAAAAATTATTAACTTGCCATTTATATAAAAAAAGTTGGCTGACCCCTGGTCTTTTTATCACACAGGCCACAATATGTGGCCACAAGCAACTACAATAAAAATTAATGCCATGAAGATAATCTTAAAAAGCCAGAAATTCATGCCATAAGCATCCAGCACTATTGGACAGAAAAAGAACAATAATTTTCGAGGCAATGACAAAAAAAGTCAGAAATTATTTAAATAAAACCCAAATAAGATTGAGGAGTGAAGAGAGCCAAAAGCTGATTCTAAAAAATGTATCAGACAAAACCTGGGAAAGACTAATTAAGGAAGAAAGAGAAGACACAAAGAAAAGCGTTAAGGACTGGGAAGAGAGGCAGACAGAATGGCAGAGATTAAGATTAATTAAAATTTATAATGCATGATCTTACTGAGCTTTCCTAACAGTTCTTTATGAAAGGAACTATTATTGTACCTTCACTTTGCAAAGGAGAACATTAAACTCAGAACAGTCCTGTGTCTTGACCAAGAGGCTAGACTAGAATACAGGTGGGTGTGTCTAACTCATAAGAGACACCACACTATCCTGGGCTCTCCAGGTATAGATCAATGGCTAGAGCGTGGTGCTTACCTGAAGGGTGGAGGGCAGAGGGGTAGAAGTCCACGGGGGTCCGTGTGGGCGTGATCCGAGGGTCCATGTAGGAAGGCATCATCATCCACCTGGGGTCGAAGCCCAGCATCTGGGGATGGTGCGGGTAAAAGGTGCGCTGGGGGTGGGAGGGCGGCGGGTACACCGGCTGCCAGTGCTGCATCTTGTACAGCTGCTCCTGCCCAGGCAGAGAGAGCTGGTCAAGCGGATGCAGGATGGGCAGAGACACTTTCCAGCAGGCAGCACAGAAGCTCTCCCAGAAAAGAAGACCAAAGGTGGATGGGACGGCAGCTATTCAAAGGGGAAAGCCCCCTGTGTTACAGCTCAGGTGGGCGTCCCTCTCCAGGGCTGGGTGGACAGTCGTGCCATTATCACACAGCGGGCCATTCACACCAATATCACATGAGGGGGCTCAGTTTTCACTTAGATCAAACACTCCTGGTGACAAACCAGCACCCTTCCTGTGGACTATCTACATGCTGGCCACTGCTTGCCTGCTGCCACCACCTGACGACAGTGGCCCTTTCACTCCTCCACCTGGCCTCTTCGCTCCACTCTCTACCCAGCCAACCCCGCATGTCCAAATATGTCAGCACCTAGTTCACGAGAGCCTTTAGTGGCTCAGCATTGCTCGGCACCTAGCTCACCGAGAACCTTTAGTGGCTCAGCACTGCTCTCGCCGACAGCCTGAACAGACCAGGCTACACATGACCTATACGTTGCCAAGAGACCTGGCTTGATCTATGCCTTCAGCTGTGACTCTAGGGCTTGCCCTCCACTCTCTGCTCCACATATCTCTGCCCACTTCAGGCCACGGCAATATGCTGGGACCTCTGCTAGGCTCTTCCCCATAACCATAAACCCAGGTATCTAGCTTAAAAACCACTTCCTGGCCAAGTACAGTGGCTCACGCCTGAGGCAAAAGGATCACTTGAGGCCAAGAGGTCAGCCTGAGACCCTATCTCTACCAAAAAATACAAAATTTAACTGGGCATAATGGCATACATGTAGTCCCAGCTACTGGGGATGCTGAGGTTGGATGATCACGTGGACCCAGGAATTTGCAATTGCTGTGAACTATGATTACCCCACTGCCCTGTAAACCAAGCAAGTGAGCAAGACCCCAACTCCAAGTACACAACATGCAACACAACACTTACTCTAGGACAATGGTTCTCAACCTTCCTAATGCTGCGGCCCTTTAATACAGTTCCTGTGGGTCGCAACCCACAAGTTGAGAATCACTGTTCTAGGAGGCCTGTCACAATGAGACCCTGTTCTCTGCTCCCATAGAACTGCAGGTGCTCATCTGTAGCACTCAACAGTCAACCATATTTTTTTTTTTTTTTTTTGAGACAGAGTCCCAAGCTGTCGCGTCATAGCTCACAGCAACCTCCAACTCAGGCTCAAGTGATCCTCTCGCCTCAGTTTTTCTATTTTAGTAGAGACGGGGTCTCACTTTTGCTCAGGCTAGTCTCGAAATCGTGAGCTCAAGCAATCCACCCACCTCCCAGAGTGCTAGGATTACAGGTATATGCCCTTCACGCCCAGTCTCAGTTAACTTTTTTTTTTTTTGGTAGAGACAGAGTCTCACTTTATCGCCCTCGGTGTGGCATCACACAGCTCACAGCAACCTCTAGCTCTTGGGCTTAGGCGATTCTCTTGCCTCAGCCTCTCAAGTAGCTGGGACTATAGGCGACCGCCACAACGCCCGGCGATTTTTCTGTTTTTTGCAGTTCGGCTGAGGTTGGGTTTGAACCCACCACCTTTGATATATGGGGCCAGCGCCCTACTCGATGATCCACGGCGCCGCCCTCAGTTAACTCTATTTTTGATGGTAGTATCCCTAAGTCCCAAGAGATTGTGCATGCCTAGCTGACAGTGGCATTCTTGCCCTCGGCACCACACTTCATATACAAATTATCTGTCACACTGAAGGATGAACATGAAATATCAATGGAATATTCAAAGTTAAGGCACCTGATGCAAGAGAGTTCACTTCAAACCTCACTCCATTCCACTAGTGACCTCTGGTGCCAACTTCCTAAACAAACCCTGAAACAGCATCCCAGCAGGATTAAAGTGCTGAGTTAGACTCTGAGGACAACCTACTCAAGAAGCCTCTAGCACACCCACTTCTGTTCTGCAAACAAAAAAGCTGCCCAGCCAGGCTGGCAGTCCTCAGGCCCTCCTGGACTAGATTCCCTGTCAGCACCCCTAGCACCCTTTAGGAGCACTCAATAAACAGATGTCACCTGGCAAGACCAGTTCCAGCACACACAGAGGCTGCAAGCCTCTACCCCAAAACTCCTCCTCCTGGCCAGACCCCAGGTCCCAGGGAATCTGAACAGACAGGCTGCCCTGTGCCTTCAGACATCTTTCTGTCCTCAAAGAAGGAACTGCCCACCACTGCCTCCCCTACCCCTCCAAGGAGTTCCTGAGAGCAGTTGTCACGTTGTTTGACATGAGTAATTCCAGAGATCTCTCCCTCATCAGCAATTCTGCTCCGAGAACATGGTAACTGCGCGGTGCACACTTACACCACGATGCTGTAGAAGTGCAATGAAGGTACCACTGCAACATTCCCAGTGGCCCAAAGAGGAGGAGCAGCCAGGCTGAAATTATTAAAGGAAATTAAACGATATAGTGGCAGAAGGCTCCAGCCACATTTTTCTAAAACATTCTCAGCAATATTAACAACAGCATACTGCACACTTTGCTGCTGGACACACATCAGGTGAAGCCTCCGTGTCATCTCATTCTCCCACCACAACGCACTTACTCCTCAGGGAGGCTGACCTTCTTCCTTATTTCTTACACTCTTAAGAAACACAACTGCTGATGCGTGCTCAGGGGTGATCAGGACCAGGGAGATGGGTATGACCACAACCATTATCCGCATGATTTTCCTCTGGGCAAAAGGCAAGTCCCTTTCTAAAGTTTATAAAACACCAATAATGAATCACTGCCAAGTCTGTTACAGGGTTCTTGTGACACTGAGAGGCAGGCATCTGCTTGTCCAAGTTCCTGAAGAAACATGAGCTGGAGGAGCATGATAGACCCACTGGGAACGGGAACTTACAAGCGTATGTCCCTAACCCCAACATGCCTCTGACCACTCTGGAAACAGCTGGCAGGCCTCTCCTAGCCAGAGCCACTGTTGCACTATGGAGTATCCCAAGTGGACTACCGAAACGGAAAGGACCACTCTTCAAGCCAGTGACTCTTCCCACTTGCTAGAAGGCAAGACCAATAAAGCACAACAGGGCTGCAGCATGCACAGGGCCTTCAACTCTTGGAGAAGTCAGCAGTGGCAGGGGCTGATTTACCAAAGCCACAAGTTTCAAGGTACAACTCCTGACATCCATGCTGTTCACTGATTGTGCTTTTTACTGAAGGTGGGCATGGGGTAGGGGAAAAGGCCGTGTCTGGTCAGTAACCATGTCTGTGTCTAACAGCCTTCTTCAGTCTCATCTGTTTACCTGTTGTTGCTGCTGCTGCTGCTGCTGCTGGCGTTGGAATCTGGGAGGAAGTGACTTCTGATACTTGCTCAACTCCTGTGCTGGGGACCCAGCCTCCCTGGGCTCTTCCTCACTGCTACTGCTCTGAGCCCCAGCTGGGGACACTGTGGGTGCCTCTTCGGAGAACGGGGTGGGGGCTTCCTGGGCAGGGAGTTCCGGGGAGCCTAGAAACAAGCCACAGATAAACACCTCAGTGGACTCAAGAGAGGCTCAGTGGACTGAAGCTTGACTGCAAGCATTTTTTCCTGCTGGCACTGCTCTCCACACTAGGCTACCCATGGCCCTGAACCTGGCACTACACCCAATGGGCCACAGACACAAGTCCAGGGTTCCTCACAAACACTATAGGGAGGTTTCACTTACCACTGACTTAAAGGTGAGGAAACCTATGGGTGGAGAAGCTGGGTGACTACTCAAGGTTACACAGTTAATGGCAGACTTGGGATCTAAATCTAAGTGAAGAGGTTTTATTGAAAGAGGTGTGGAGACTCACACTTGTAATCCCAGCACTTTGAGAGGCCGAGATGGGAAGACTGCTTGAGGGCGAAGTTCAAGGCTGCAGTGAGCTGTTGCCATACCACTGCACTCCAGCCAGGGTGACAGAGTGAGACCCTGTCTCTCAAAGGCTGCATGACAAATTTTTCAGCCTCACCTTACCCATTCTTTTTTATTTCTGGCAAATAAGGGTAAGATCTATGCTCATCCCTGAGGGCTTCTGCGAGAATTACATTCATGTAATGTACTTGAAACAGCACCTAAAAGGTAGAAAGCACTGGCACAACTCCTCCATCACCCGTCTGGGCAAGCCTATAAGACTGGCACAATCTTCACTCATCCTCAGGGGACCAGAAGGAAAACTGCAGAATTCACTGAGTTCCTTGGCCAGGGGGCCACTATGTCAATCAGACCACACTATGGAGCCTTCAGGAACCAAAACTAGCATCAGTCCTTGTTTCCTAACTAAAGTTAATCTGAATTGATCTAGGAAAATTATAAAGCCTACAGCTGATCATGTTTCCTAAAACTGTTCAATGTCTCTTTCATAAGGCCATGGCACCTTCTCCTTCAATGGCAGGAAAAATGTATTCTAACGAGCAAGTGTGTGTCCCTCATTCCAGGAAAAAAGATCCACGGTTTTGTTAAAGTCCTCTAGCCCATGTGTCTCTGGTCGAGCAGTGGCAGAGGTAACAGTGATGATGATGAGCTGTCAGCAGTCACCATACCCATGGGCTCCTCTGCGCTAGGCACTGTGGGGCCTACTGTGTGTCCTCAGCATGTGGACAGGTGTGCACCACACACCCCATGTCACAGGTGAACTGAGGAAGATGCAGATGATACACAGATAACAATGGCCCGGAGTTCCCAGCTGGTAGGAAAGGGTTATCCCCTTACCTTTGTGGATGGCAGGGCCGTTTTCCTGCAGGGACACCTTCTCAGTGCTGGGAGACCGGGGCACTTCCTTCTCCACCTGCTTCCGGGGCTCGCCCGCCTTCCGGGCCTGCTTGCACTTCTGATCCAGCTGCTTGAGTTTTGCAGCGCAGGCGGCCAGCCTCTCCTCCCGTGCTCGGCGCTCTTCTTCTTCCCGGCGCTTTCGGGCTCGTTCTACAGCCTCAGACATCTCTGACTGGATGAACTTCTGGCGTGGGGGCAGCTTGTCCTCCTTCTCCTCAATGGATTGTTGCCGGAACATGCTGCCCATTGGGGGCTTCTGCCAAGACAACAAAGTCTCTAGTGAGATGATGCCACAGACTGAGGGCACAGGGCCACCCTGCTCTGTGACTGTAGCCCAGGATTCTCCAGCACCGTCCTGAGGCAGCACAGGCAGGCCTGGATTTGAATCTTGCACTGTCCTTCATTACACCTGAAATGCAGTGAGGGCAAGTACCAGATTTCAACAACTCTGTCCTCTTTTGTAAAACTGGGATAATAAGCAAAGCCGCTGGGATTGTGAAGGTGTTTGCAAAGCATGCAATGCCACAACTGGCAAGGGAGCACTCGGGAGATGGGTGCTCTTGGCATAGCTAGCAGCACATGGAATGAGGGCCGCTGTGCCTAATGAGGAGCAGGGAGCCATAGTCACCACTCTGCAGTCACAAAACGGCCACTCCTGCCGCATGGAAACACATAAACCCTCAGGAGAAGGGTTTATGTATAAAAAGCCACCGGAGAATAAAAGTCACTGTCAGAAAACAGTTTCAAATGAAAAATTATGCATAAAACATCTCTTCCAGATATTTATCATGCCTGAGTTTCCTGTTGGTTGGCAGTTACTGAACAGACAGGGTCCCTGAACGGTAGAGGGAACGTGCCCCCTGTCAGAAGCACAGCCACGCTCAGCACCTGCCATGGGCAAGAGTTGCCCAGACCCCATCCCTGAGAGTCCCTGTGATCCGATGATCAAAAAAATACGACTTTCTGGTTTTTGTCTGTTTGTTTGTTTTTAGACAGAGTTTCATTCAGTTGACCTGGGGTTGAGTGCCGTGGCATTCCTGCTCATAGCAAACTCAAACTCTTGGGCTCAAGTGATCCTCTTGCCTCAGCCTCCTAAGTAGCTGGGACTAACAGGCACCCGCCACAATGCCCAGCTATTTTTAGAGATGGGGTCTCGCTCTTGCTCAGGCTGGTCCTCAAAGTGATCCACCCGCCTTGGCCTCCCAGAGTGCTAGGATTACAGACAGGAGACACCACACCCGAACTATGACTTTATTTTGAATGATAGTTACACAGATGTATATACACAATTGTCATAAATCATCAAACAGAAACAACCCAAAATCTCTGCCTTTTTTTGTACATTAATTATACCTGCAAGAAATAGCACCCCATTTACTATAGTCAAGGAGTTTGCTTCTAAAAATTAACTTCTTGGCTCGGCGCCTGTGGCTCAAGCAGCTAAGGCGCCAACCACATACACCTGAGCTGGTGGGTTCGAATCCAGCCCGGGCCTGCCAAACAACAATGACGGCTGCAACCAAAAAATGGCCGGGCATTGTGGCGGGCGCCTGTAGTCCCAGCTACTTGGGAGGCAGAGGCAGGAGACTTGCTTGAGCCCAGGAATTGGAGGTTGCTGTGAGCTGTGATGCCACAGCACTCTATCCAGGGTGACAGCTTGAAAAAAAAGTTAACTTCTTATAATCCACAATCATTAAAAACCAGAAATCATGAACATACAGTATACATACACATAGTATGACCAGGACCAAAGTGACTTTCCTTTCACTGGCCACTGAACATGAACGTCTGTGCATATGAGTCACACAGCAGTCACGTCACAACCCACACTGGAACACATCTTAGCCCAGTATAATTCACCGCTGCAGACAAACCTTTGCCCACAGCCCTAACTTTCATTCTGTTTCTCAGAAATGAGGCATCAGGCACAGAGGTCCTATGTAAAGTGCCAAGACTCCTGACATGCTTCTCTCAACTGCCCTAAGATTAGCTATCACTCTATAACCTAAATGTTCTGTAAAAGGTTGGAACTGACTTTATTCAATTAACTTACAGTGTTGTTATGAGATTACAGTGAATGATTCTTTTGAATACTGAGCAACCCTAAAAGATGAATCAAAATTTACATTAACTGCAGAATAATGTCCAAGGAGTAACACTACGTCTATTTTGTTTCACTTATGTGTCCCCAGTACACAGCATGCTGCCTGGCACAAAATAGGTACTTAATAAGAGGCGCCTGTGGCGCATCAAGTAGGGCACCCAGAAAGTTGTATTTTTTTGATCATCAGATCACAGGGACTCTCAGGGATGGGGTCTGGGCAACTCTTGCCCATGACAGGTGCTGTAGGGCGCCGGCCCCATATACTGAAGGTTCAAACCCGGCCTCAGCTGAACTGCAAAAACAGAAAAATAGTCGGGCGTTGTGGAGGGCGCCTGTAGTCCCAGCTACTCGGGAGGCTGAGGCAAGAGAATCGCCTAAGCCCAGGAGCTGGAGGTTGCTGTGAGCTGTAACGCCATGGCACTCTACCGAGGGCGACAAAATGAGACTCTATCTCTAAAAAAAAAAAAAAAAAGAAAAGAAAAAAAAGAAAGAAAGAAAGAAAAAAAGAAGACTGACAATAAGGGGCATCTTCTTTTTATAAAAAGATGTGGGCCAGGCAAAGTGGCTCAGGCCTATAATCCCAAGATGCTGGGAGGTGAGGCAGGAGGATCATTTGAGCTCAAGAGTTTGAGACTAGCTTGAGCAAGAGCAAGACTCTGTCTCTACCAAATTAGAAAAAATTACCAGTTGCAGTGGTATATGTCCGGAGTTCCAGCTATCGGAAGCTGAGGCAGCAGCAGCAGGATCACAGGAGGCAAGGAGTACAAGGTTCCAACGAGCTACAAAAATGTCCCTGCACTCTACCCAAGGACACAAAGTGAGACAATCTCGAAAAAAAAGGGGAATAAGAGCACTTTGGAAAGCAAAGCACATTGAAAATGGTAAGTTTTAGCAATCATATTAAAAATAATGCCTTTTGCTCACCTGCACAGTTCAGCCCCTGAGTGGTCAGGTATGGTCAAGCAAGCAAACAGTATGCCAGGTACCAGGAGATCGTGGTGAAACAGTACAGGGGGTCACAGCCTGGGCATGCTTGTAATCACAGCACTTGGGAGGCCGAGGTGGGTGTACTGCCTGAACTCACAAGTTCAAGAACAGTCTGAGCCAGAGTGAGACCCAACCCCATCTCTAAAAATAGCCAGGCATTGTGGTGAGCACTTGTAGCCATAGTTCCTAGGGAGGCTGAGGCAAGAGAATCGCTTAAGCCCAAGAGTTTGAGGTTGCTGTGAGCTATGACACCACAGCACTCTATCAAAAGTGACAAAGTGAGACTCTGTCTCACAAAAAAAAGAGATCAAAGTGCATGTTGTCAGAGTGCAACAGGGTGGAGGCATAGCCACCTGGCAGGTCACAATCAAAAGAGTGAATGTGATGCCAGGGAGCTTCCTTCTGAGGCCATAAACTGCAGGCCTCATCACAAGTGAGCATGAGACAAACTGAACAAGGAACTCCACTGGCCTGGAATGCCAGAAGCTTCTTCTGAGCCACCAAAGTAGAGGAAAGGCTGAGGAAGTGATCCCAACAGGAGGTGAGGAAAGTGGGATTCTAAACTGGCTTGTTACATGAGGACACTCAAGTAGGATGGGGTCTAAAGATTGTGGTAGTGATGTGCCAAGGCCAATTCCCTGCCTGGGGCTGCAGTTACCTTGAAGGAATGTCCCTATTTTGGTAGTATGGTCTGTGGTGAGAGACTGGTAATTTACACTCTGAGAGGTTTAGAAAAAAATATTCTTTGTATAGTACTTACAACTATTTTTTCTATAATGTTGTAACTATTGCCTTAAAAAAAAAGGTTTTCTTCTTTTTTTTTTTTTTTGAGACAGGGTCCCACTCTTTTGCCCGAGGCTAGAGTGCCCTAGCATCAGCCTTGCTCACAGCAACCTCAAACTCCTGGGTTCAAACAACCCTCCTGCCTCAGCCTCCAGAGTAGCAGGGCCCACAGGTGCCCACCACAACACACAGCTGGTTTTTCTGTTTTTAGTAGAGACAGTCTCACATTTGCTAAGGCTAGTCTCAAACTCCTAAGTTGAAGCAATTCTCAGGCCTTGGCTTACCAGAGTGTTAGAATTATAGGTGTGAGCCAGCCTCGAAGTTTTTTTACTTACAAAAAGAACTGCCCACCTAGGACTTTTCAGAAAACTATCCACTAAAGTCAGTTTAGTACTCTGTCTTGGAACTGTGGTCAAATGAATTTGAAAGGGTGTGTGTGTGTATCCCAGCTAATCAGCCAGGCACAGCACATCTCAAGCCCCACAGTACCTGGTAGTCAGGGCCTGATGCCCAACCATGAAGCTTCCTGGAAGGGGGTTGAGGTTCTGGAACCTTTCGGACAACACGAGACATGCCCACTGCTTCCGCCCAGTCCTTGCCTTCCTCTTGAGTACGCTTGGCATCAGCACTGTCTGCAGAGCTCATCGACAATTGCCGCTGCCTTCTAGGGTCCCAGCTGTTCCTAAGACAAACCACATTTTGTGCTAAGTTTTCCAAGTCAGTCCAAGCATGTCTGATCTCACCAAACAGAGGCCCTTGGGAACTCCAGACAGAATTCAAGTCGCTCTCATACCAATTTCTTTCATCAGAGTAGGGCCCCCCATCTCTTGTGTGTGAACTCCAAAGTTCAGCACTAACATTTATCAAGGCAATCTTTTGCATATACCCAGGCAGGATGTGCCAAGTTTGTTATTTTGCTGACTATTCACTACCCCCTCACTTTAAAGAGTCAGTGACTAAGTCTCCAGGCGGAGCTCACAGATTTGAACCAGGACTTCCAGATGTGTGTCCCTTTCTTATACTATGGCTGCCCCTGTGTTCTGCACATAAAGTGCTCAATAAATGCTACTCAAAAGAACAAGACGGCCCACCAGCTGAGCCCAGGATAAGAGCAAGAGGAGCAAAGCAAAGCACACACAGCGGGAAAGGAGAAGACAGTTTCCAAGGCAGGTCTGTGCTGCACTCCCCCCGACATGCTCCAGTGGAAGCTTAGTCACTGGGCAAGAGACGGACGTGCATTCGCAATTGCCCAGTACACCCGGCACAGGATCCAAGAAAAATATGGTCAGGTGTGGCTGACACGAGTGCCTGCATGCATCCACACACGAGAAATGCACATGGAGGGGGCAAGACGACAGGTAAGTAAGGTGGAGTAGGAGGGGAGAGAAAGGGCAACGACGGCTAGTAACTCGGACTTGACTTTTGTGAGCAACATAGACTACATGAAAGTTTCTGGCGCATCATTGAAGCTCTGTGTTTTGAGAAGATGACTACACAGAGTGTGAAGGATAGGTCACAAGGGGACAGGATGAAAGGACAGGGACAAAGAAAGAGGCAGACCAGGATGGTCCCAGTGACAAGAAAAAGGAGGGAACAGAGGCAGAGGAGCCAATCAGATGTGAGGAAATTAAGATGATGTCAAAGAAGACATGAAAGCTTATGATGCCCCAGGGTGCAGTGGCTCACACCTGTAAACCCAGTACCCTGGGAGGCCGAGGCAGGTGGACTATCTGAGCTCAAGGGTTCAAGACCAGCCTGAGCTACAGTGAGACCTCATCTCTAAAAAGAGCTGGGCGTTGTGGTCCCAGCTACTCAGGAGGCTGAGGCAAGCAAACCGCTTGAGCCCAAGTGTTTGAGGTTGCTGTGAACTATGATGTCACAGCACTCTAACTAGGGTGACAAAGTGAGACTCTGTCTCAAAAAAAAAAGAAAAAGAAAAAGAAAATAAAGTTTATAGTGAGTCTCTCAGAGCTAAATGTCATCAATCAGCTCTGAGATACCAATAAAGTGCTCCTTTCAGGAGGAAGCAGTTTGGGCACTCTGAGTGTGAGGTGACCATGGTCATGTCAGTAACAAAGCTGAACCCAAAACCCAAGTCTAATTCCCTCAGTCGAATATTCAATTCACATTAGCTGAAAGAGACAAGAAATGAAGTGTCCTACTGCTCCAATGAGTCCATAAGATTTTGTCTTTGCCTTTGATTTAAATCCTAGGTCACTTCTCTGAAGTTTAGCAAACTGCATCCAAAGCTTTGGATGAAACTAAACAGCATGGAAATAAATGACAGAAGCCTCAATTACTTCATTTCTTGTGTATCATCAAAAAAAGAGGAGCAGAAGATCGTCAACAACTCCTTCCAGAAGAGGGGACTGTAGGAGCTTTGAAGTGAAAGATGAAATAACTGTAAGAAACAGATTCGAAGACTTGACTGCATAAATAGTCACTTACAGACCAAGAAAAAAAAAAGAGCAACATAACAAAGTATGAATATCCAGTATAAAACATTAATCTTATCTGTTTTTTTTTTTTTGCAGTTTTTGGCCGAGGTAGGGTTTGAACCCGCCACCTCCGGTATATGGGGCTGGCGCGCCCTACTCCTTTGAGCCACAGGCACCAACCAATCATATCTTACTAAATGGGATAAATGTGTAAAGGACATAGACAATTCCATAAAGGAAACTCCATAATGGAAAGCATACTTATATGCTAGTACTCAACAAAATGCAAATTATAGCAACTATAGGTATTAGTCAAAAAGTAGTACTAGCCGATGCTACTGCTAAAACTATCAAAACTGGAAGGCTCCCTATAGTCTCAGCTACTCGGGAGACTGAGGCAAGAGAACTGCCTAAGCCCAGGAGTTGGAAGTTGCTGTGAGCTGTGTGACCCTACGGCACTCTACCGAGGGCGGTTAAGTGAGACTCTGTTTCTCCAAAAGAAAACCACAAAACCTGGAAGGCTCAGAGCACAATGCAGTTACTTCCCTAAGGGCACTCAGTAAAACAATGAATGAAATGATCCAAAAAGAGAGAGAAAAGATCCAAAAAGGGATTTAAAAAAAAAAAGTGGTCAAATGAGTTTATGCAATGTGGCTCAAGTTCAATTCATGGCTGTGACCACATCCACAGCCTACTTCAGCATACTAGAGACTCCGGGAGACCTCCCAGTAGAAGGATGCTGACCCCAGGTGGTTTCCCAAACTTGCTTGACCAAGGAAGCCTTTTGGGGCTTGATATCCACAAACATCCATGGAGGTGGGTGGGTAACTCCCTCAGGAAACTCTGGCAAGACAGGGAAGAGGTTCACAGAGCACAGGACTCAGGCATGCCTCATACAAATCCTGGCTCCACTCCTTCGCAGACACCCCAGTAGCTGTCATCCTATAGTAAAATTGAAACAACATCTGCCCTCTGAGGTTGCTGTGGAAACCAGGAGATGCACGTGGCACAGAGACTAGCACACAGCAGCACAAAAGAGCACGAATTGCTAGTGGTGCAGGCGAGACTAGGGCAATGTGGGAAGCAGGGGCAGGGAGCCTTACCACTTGGGCCTGCCGTCCTTCACAGCTTCTTCCTCCTCCTCATCATCACTGAACTTCAATTTCTCAGAATAGTCCACTTCTTCATGGAGGCCTGCAATAAGAGGGACCAGGAGGAATGAGGAAAAGACAGGAATGTCAGCAGGGCACCTGGGGCAGGCACCAGGGAAAGCCTCCCTCTCTCTACTGGAACGTCCAGCGCCCCAAGGGAGAAGTGGGGTCACACCAGCCAGCTGCCTGCACTAGGACAAGTGAAGGGCAGGAGGGGCTTCTGGTATGACCAAAATAGCGGGGTCGAACTGGCCCTCCCACAGATGCCAATTTTTAATCTGGACAAAGGTCAGGCGCGGTGGCTTATGCCTGTAATCCTAACACAACTGGGAGGCTGAGGTAGGTGGACTGCTAAGCTCAGGAGTTTGAGACCAGTGTAAGCAAGAACGAGATCCCGCCTCTACTAAAAATAGAAAAACTAGCTGGGCATTCTGATAGGTGCTTGTAGTCCTAGATACTTATAAGGCTGAGGCAGTCGGATTGTTTAAGCCCAAGAATTAGAGGTTGCTGTGAACTATGACACCACTCAGGGGTTACAGAATAAAGACTCTACCTCAAAAAAAAAAAAAAAAGGGGTTAAAATTAAGTAAGTCTGGTTTTTTGTTGTTGTTGCTGTTTTCTTGAGACAGAATCATAAGTTGTCACCCTAGGTAGAGTGCCATGGTATCATAGTTCACAGCAACCTCCAACTTGGGCTCAAAAGGTACTCTTGAACTCAGTTTTTCTATTTTTAGTAGAGACGAGGTCTCGCTTTTCCAGCCTTGGCCTCCCAGAGTGCTAGGATTACAGGCATGAGACACGGTGCCTTGCCAATAAATAAATAAATCTGAACAAAATATTTAAAAATGTGTATCAAGGCACAAGATAGTCCACAAAGCGGGCAGAAACCAGACAGGAGTCTAGCCTGTAAGTGCAGAAATGTCTCCCCAGCCCTGAGAGGCTCAAGCAGCAGAAAGTGAGGAGTGGGGTATGCAAAACGTGGTGGAGCCACCAATGGAATACTATTGACTATTGAAAAGACTGATAAGAATACATGCTACAACATGATTAACCTTGAAAACACTGTCTCAAGGGAAGGAAGACAGCCATGACATGCTCCATACTGCCTGATTTCCATTAGAAAATGTAAATACCTAGAGATAGAAAGTAGATTAGTGGCCAAAGGACTTGGGGTTGGACAGAACGCTTGAATAGGGGTAGAGGTTTCTTTTTTAGGTGATGGAAATAATCTGGAACTGGATATTAGTGATAGTTGCACAATCTTGTGAATATAGGATACAACAAACTTTAGAAGGGTCAACATTATATTATATGAAAATGTGTATGAATCATATCTTTAAAAAAAGGTAACATTAAAGACCCAATCAAATTAAAAGGCAGAGTTAGGTACTGATAAAAATCAAGTTACAAGTATATGCTGTCAGCTCGGCGCCTGTGGCTCTACGGACTAAGGCACCAGCCACGTACACCTGAGCTGGCGGGTTCGAATCCAGCCCGGGCCCGCCAAGCAACAATGACGGCTGCAACCAAAAAATGGCCGGGCGTTGTGGCGGGCGCCTGTAATCCCAGCTACTTGGGAGGCTGAGGCAAGAGACTCGCTTGAGCCCAGGAATTGGAGGTTGCTGTGAGCTGTAATGTCACAGCACTCTATCCAGGGTGACAGCTTGAGGCTCTGTCTCACAAAAAAAAAACAAAAACAAAAACTAACATCTTACAATCACCTAATCTTCGATACATCAAACAAGAACATACCTTGAGGGAAAGAATCCCTATTAAATAAATAGTGTTGGGAGAACTGAATATCCACATGTAAAAGACTGAAACTGGACCCACACCTTTCTCCACTTACAAAAATTGATTCAAGATGGAAAAGGACTTAAATTTAAGGCATGTGGCTCGGCGCCTGTGGCTCAATGGGCTAAGGCACCAGCCACGTACACCTGAGCTGGCAGGTTCGAATCCAGCCCGGGCCTGCCAAACAACAATGACGGCTGCAACCAAAAAATGGCTGGTGTTGTGGTGGACGCCTGTAGTCCCAGCTACTTGGGAGGCAGAGGCAGGAGAATCGCTTGAGCCCAGGAATTGGAGGTTGCTGGGAGTGGTGATGCCACAGCACTCTATCCAGGGTGACAGCTTGAGGCTCTGTCTCAAAAAAAAAAAAAAAAACTTTCAAGGCATGAAACAATAAAAATCCTCAAAGAAAGCATAGGAAAATCCCTGGAAGATATCGGCCTGGGGAAAAACTTTATGAAGAAGACTTCCATGGCAATTACAACAATAAAAATAAACAAATGGGACTTAATTAACCTGAAAAGCTTCTGTACAGCTAAGGAGACAACAACCAAAGCAAACAGACAACCTACACAATGGGAAAGGATATTTGCATATTTTGTATCAGACAAAAGCTTCATAACTAGGATCTATAGAGAACTCAAATTAATCCACATGGAAAAAGCCAACAATCCCATATATCAATGGGCAAGAGTCATGAATAGAACCTTCTCTAAAGAAGACAGATGTGGGTGGCACCTGTGGCTCAACGGAGTAGGGCAATGGCCCTAAATGCTGGAGGTGGCGGGTTCAAACCCAGCCCTGGCCAAAAATAAATAAATAAACAAATAAGACAGACGAATAGCTAACAAACATATGAAAAAATGCTCATCATGAATGGACTGTATCCATTCATTGATGCATTCATTCACTTTGCCCGGAGGGGACTGTGTTCATTCATTGATATTTTTATTCACCTTGTAAAAAAATAAAAATAAAAATAAATAAATATATACATATGTTCTTTAAAAAAAAAAAGAAAAAGAAAAAATGCTCATCATCCGTAATTATTAGAGAAATTCAAACCAAAAAACCACCCTGAGATACCATCTAACCTCAGCAAGAATGGCCCACACCACAAAATCTCTAAACTGCAGATGTTGGCATGGATGTGGAGAGAAGGGAACACTTTTACACTGCTGGTGGGACTGCAAACTAATACAACATTTTTGGAAGGAAGTATGGAGAACCCTCAAAGAACTCAGGCTTGACCTCCCATTTGATCCTGCAATCCCATTACTGGGCATCTACCCAGAAGGAAAAAATATCCTTTTATCATAAGGACACTTGCACTAGACAGTTTATCTCAGCTCAATTTACAATCATCAAAATATGGAAACAGCCTAAATGCCCACCAACCCAGGAATGGATTAACAAGCTGTGGTATATGTACACTATGGAATACTATTCAGCCATTAAAAAAGATGGAGACTTTATATCCTTTTTATTAACCTAGATGGAAGTGGAACACATTATTCTTAGTAAAGCATCACAAGAATGGAAAAGCATGAATCCTTTGTACTCAATTTTGATATGAGGACAATTAATGACAATTAGTGACATGGTGGGGGTGGGGAAAGGATGAGCAGAGAAAGGGAAGAAGGGGGGTGGGGTCTTGGTGAGTGACACACCTGTTGGCGGCAAGACACAATTGTAAGAGGGTCTTTACCTACCAAATGCAATCAGTGTAACCTGGAAAAAAATAAAATAAAATAAAATAAATTGGTGGAGAAAGGAAAAAAAGAAAAAAAAAGAAAAATAGCCAGGTGTTGTGGCAGGCGTCTGTAGTTAAGCTACTCAGAAGGCTGAGGCAAAAGAATAGCTTAAGCCCAAGAGATTGACATTGCTGTAAGCTTTGATGCCATGGCACTCTACCAAGGGCGAGAAAGTGAGACTTTGTCTCAAAAAAAAAAAAAAGGAAGAAAGAAAGAAAAATAGAAAAACTAGGTTCATAGCTCAGTGAGCAGGACACCAGCCACATACACCAAAGTTGGCGGGTTTGAGCCCAGGCTGGGTCTGCTAAACAACAACAACTGCAACCAAAAAATAACTGGGTGATTCCGCAAGTGACCGTAGTCACAGCTACTTGGGAGGCTGAGGCAAGAGAATCGCTTAAGCCCAAGAATTTGAGGTTGCTGTGAGCTGTGATGACACAGCACTCTACTGAGGGCGCCTCATGTTTTCTTTTAACTTGTGTGTTTGTATTTATTTATTTATTTATTTATTTATTTTGTCTCAAGAAAAAAGGAAAGGAAAAGGAAAGGAAAAGGAAAGGAAAAGGAAAGGAAAAGGAAAAGGAAAGGAAAGGAAAGGAAAGGAAAGAAAAGAAAACTACAAAAACTAGTCAGGTGCTATGTTGGGTGCCTATAGTCCCATCTACTTGGGAAGCTGAGACAATTAAGATTGCCTGAGCCCAGGAGTTTGAGGTTGCTATGAGCTATGATGTCACAGCATCTACCCAGGGCACAGAGTGAGACTCTGCCTTAAAAAAAAAAAAAAGAAAAAGAAATTCCAGAAAGGAAGATCCCCACTGGTGAATTGTATCAAGCTTTTGAAACAGAAATAATACCCATCTTGCAAAAACACCTTTGGAAGATAGGGAAGGAACGAATATTACCAACCCATTTAATGCATAACCAGTATACCAAAACCCAACAAAGATAGTAAAAGAAAACAAAATCATAGACCAACATCCCTCATGAGAAAACCTTAACACAATACTAACAGTTTGAATTCAGGCATACAAAAAGGTAGGATTTTGGCTCCATGCCTGTGGCTCAACAGGCTAAGGCGCCAGCCACGTACACCTGAGCTAGTGGGTTCGAATCCAGCCTGGGCCTGCCAAACAATAATGACGGCTGCAACCAAAAAATGGCCGGGCATTGTGGCGGGTGCCTGTAGTCCCAGCTACTTGGGAGGTGGAGGCAAGAGACTCGCTTGAGCCCAGGAATTGGAGGTTGCTGTGAGCTGTGATGCCATGGGACTCTATCCAGGGTGACAGCTTGAAGCTCTGTCTCAAAAAAAAAAAAAAATAAAAAATAAAAAGGTAGGATTTATTCCAGGAATGCAAGGTTGGTTTAGCATCAAAAAAAAAAAAAAAAAAAATTTGGGCGGTGCCTGTGGCTCAAAGGAGTAGGGCACCGGCCCCATATACTGAAAGTGGCAGGTTCAAACCCAGTCCCAGCCAAAACTGCAAAAAAAAAAAAAAACCAAACAAACAATGCAATATATCATATTATTAAAATAAAGAAGAAAAATCAGGTGATCACAGATGTAAGAAAAAGACTTAACAAAATTCAACACCCATTCATAATACACAAAATACCAAAACACTCAGCAAACTAGAAATAGAAGGCAGCCTGAGTATCCATGAAAAACTTACTGGTGGCTAACACTGTATGCAGTGATGAAAACATAAAAAAAGACTGAACTTGAATGCAATATTGTACTACAAGTAAAGGCTAGAAAATAAGGCTAGAAAAATAAATAAAAGGCATAGGCTGGGTTTGGTGGCTCACGCCTGTAATCCCAGCACTTGGGGAAGCGGAGGCAGGCAGATCGCCTAAGCTCACGAGTTCAAGACCAGCCTGAGATAGAATGAGACCTCGTCTCTAAAAAAACAGCCAGAGCTCAGTGCCCATAGCACAGAGGTTACAGCACCAGCCACATGCACAGAGGCTGGTGGGTTCAAACCCAGCCCAGGCCAGCTAAACGATGACAACTACAACAAAAAAATAGCCAGGCGTTATGGCTGGTGTCTGTAGTCCCAGCTACATGGGAGGCTGAAGCAAGAGAATCACCTAAGCCCAAGAGTTTGAGGTTGCTGTGAACTGTGACAACACAGCTCTCTACTGAGGGCAACATAGTGAAACTTCTCAAAAAAAAAAAAAAAAAGCAGCCAGGCATTGTGGTGGGTGCTACTCAGGAGGCTGAGGGAAGAGAATCACTTGAGCCCAACAATCTTAGTTTACTGTGAGCTATGACACCACAGCACTCTAACAGGGATCTGTCTCCAAAAAAAAAAAACCTTATAATCTGACAAAGATGTAAAACTGTCCTTATTTATAGGAGAAATGATAGTTTATGTAGAAAACTCTTAAGAAGTCAACAAAAACTAGTAAAACCAATGAGTGCATTTAGCAAAGTGCCCAGTATAAGATTAAATCATAAAATTCAATTGTATTTCATCATGATGACAGGAAACTGTTGAAACAAAAAACAATGCTATTGGGAGGTGCCTGTGGCTCAGTGGGTAGAGTGCCAGCCCCATATACCTAGAGTGGCAGGTTCAAACCCGGCCCCAGCCAAACTGCAACCAAAAAACAGCCGGGCATTGTGGCGGGCGCCTGTAGTCCCTGCTACTTGGGAAGATGAGGCAAGAGAATCTCCTAAGCCCAGGAGTTAGAGGTTGCTGTGAGCTGTGACACCACAGCACCCTACCGAGGGCAACAAAGTGAGATTCTATCTCTAAAAAAAAAAAAAAAAAACAATGCTATGTACAACAGTCATCAGAAGCCATAAAATATTCAGAATTTTATTTTTCAGAGACAGAGTCTAACTCTGTCGCCCAAGCTGGAGGATAGTGGGAGAATCACGGATCTCTACAACTTCAAACTCCTGTGCTAAAGTCATCCTCCTGCCTCAGTCTCTCAGGTAACAAACTATGAATGCAAAGCCACCCCACCCGCCCCAAAGTGCTAACTAAATTATTATTATTATATATATATATATATATTTTGGAGACAGAGTCTCACTCTGTCATCCTCAGTAGAGTGCCATGATGTCACAGTTCACAGCAACCTCCAAGTCTTGGGTTAAGCTATAAGTAGCTGGGACTACAGGCGCCTGCCACAACACCTGGCTATTTTTGCTGCAGTTGCCACTAATGTTTTACCTGGCTGGGGCTGGGTTCGAACCTGCCACCCTCGGTATATGGGGCCAGCACTCTACCCAGTACTAACTAAATTGAATAGAAGACATTCTAGACCTCTACACAGCAAACCATAAAACACCGCAGAGAGAAATGAAAGACCCACTAGAGATTCCCCCAGGCTCCTGGACCTAAAGATTCACAATGAAGATGTCATGTTTATCCTGGCATAGAGTCAACAGAATCCTAACTAAAATGCCTGCACATTCTTTGTAAATACTGATAGGTCAATTCTAAATTTATATGGAAATGTAAACAACTTAGAATCATCAAAACAATCTTGAAAAAGGTGGGAAACTTACACTACTTAAATTTAAGATTTAGTATAAACTTACAGTGTGGTATTGGCACAAAAATAAACAAATAGATCAAGGGAACTAATAGTGTCCAGAAATAGACCAACATTTTTGTGGTCAATTGATTTTTTGCAAAGGTGCCAAAGAAATTCAGTAGGGAAAGGAGAACATTATCACTCTTACATACTTAATCACACCTGGCCCTTTGTCCCAACACTTCCAGATATCTACCAGAGAGAAATAAAATTATTATTTACAATAAGGCTTTTCAGTATGTCAGCAATAATTACAGCATATTGATACAATGGAACACATCTCAACAACTAAAAGGAACTGATGCATATAACACTCATGAATATCAAAAACATCACACAAGACGACAAAGCATGATTCCATTTGTTACTAATTCAACAACAGGCAAAACTCATCTATGGTAAAGTTAATCTGAACAGCAGCATACACTTGGGCAGGAGCAGGCCTGAGCCACTCCAAAATGTACAATATCTCAATATGGGGGCGACACACATAGATTCATTTGTCAAAATTATACAATTAAGGCTTGGCGCCTGTAGCACAGTGGTTACAGCACCAGCCACATACACCAAGGTTGGTGGGTTTGAACCCAGCCCAGGCCAGTTAAAACAAAATGACAACTGTAACAAAAAATACCCAGGCGTTGTGGTGGGTGCCTGTAGTCCCAGCTACTTGGGAGGCTGAGGCAAGAGAATAGCTTAACCCAAGAGTTGGAGATTGCTGTGAGCCGTGACACCACGGCACTCTATCAAGGGGAACATAGTAAGACTCTGTCTCAAAAAAAATATGTACAATTAAGATGTGTGGCTTTCAATGTAATCGAAATGTACCTGAAAACAAACAACAAAAGGAATTACAAAAGAAAATAATCAGGTTACGGGGAGAGGAGTAAATGGAGATAAAGAAATAAAAACAGCAGAACGAGCAGGCACAACAGCACACACCTGCAGTCCCAACTACTCAGGAGGTGGAGGTAGAAAGATCGCCTGAGCCCAGGAGCTCCAGGCTGCAGTGAGTTGCCATCACACCTGCACCTGTGAACAGCTACTATACTCTGGCCTGGACAACACAGCGACATAGTGAGACCTATCTCTTAAAAACAAACAGAAAAAAAGAGAACAGCAGACCGCTGGGAACTGATTATTATGTTGCTTTCTTTAATTTTTTGTCGTTTTTTTTTTTTTTTTTTTTTTTTTGAGACAGAGCCTCAAGCTGTCTGTGCCCTGGGTAGAGTGCTGTAGCATCACAGCTCACAGCAGCCTCCAACTCCTGGGCTGAAGCGATTCTCCTGCCTCTGCCTCCCAAGTAGCTGGGAGCCACAGGCGCCAAATTGAGTTGGCACCTGTGGCTCAAGCGGCTAAGGTGCCAGCCACATACACCTGAGCTGGCGGGTTCGAATTCAGCCCAGGCCCGCCAAACAGCAACAATGGCTGCAACCAAAAAATAGCTGGACATTGTGGCGGGAGCCTGTAGTCCCAGCTACTTGGGAGGCAGAGGCAGGAGAATCACTTGAGCCCAGGAGTTGGAGGTTGCTATGAGCTGTGAGCCACGGCACTCTACCCAGGGCGACAGCTTGAGGCTCTGCCGCAAAAAAAAAAAAAATTAACACCTCCCCTTCCCCCCAAAAAAGTTAACACCACTTTTCTAGCCTTTGAAACTTCAGGAAAAAAGAAGATAACACACTAAACTCAAGACCAGAGACCAAAATGAAGTAGGGGCTTAGTCAGGAAGCAGCAAGTAACCTCTGGCCTGACTGCAGATGAGGAGAAACGCAGGTCATCGGAGCTACTTCCCTGGCCTTGTGCCTTCACTCTTGTCCTTCCTGAGGTTCTGAAGGTCAAGGGATCTTAGTCACCAAAATATTCACTGGGCCTGCCCAGCAGGAAGCACCACACCCACCTGCCCAGCCGTCATCAGCATCAGTGTCCAGATCATCGAGACCTTTTAGGTTTTCTGCATTGATGATGGTAGGCCGTGGCGCCCGTTCCACCAGTTGCCTCAGTGGGCGGAGAGGCCGAGCCGTCCCCAGCTTATTTTCTTTTCTGATGAGAAAAAGTAAAGATGATGATGGACTCATGTTCAACATATGGATGGGAAGCAAAATCAAATAATTTTCCAAAAATTTCTATATTGCATGGGTTTGTGTTTAATATTTATGTCATTTCCTTTTAAAGGCAATATGTAACTAACAAATACATCTCAATGAGAAGTTCTGCCTCATCCTACAGTTTTATACACTCAATGCTGATGTTTAGGGCAGCCGCAAGCACATGCTATAACTTCTGCTCTGCCAGGAACTTTAAATCAGAACTCAATCTCTCATTCAGCTCCAAATCCCACCCACACCATGAGCCCTGGGGTAGAGTTGGTTTTTAAGTTCTCGGTGGTCTCTAGGAGATAAAGCCCTTTCAGACATTGGCCCATTATCTTTAACCAGCTTCATCACCAGGAGACTCTCTATACACATGACTATAATGCAATGGCCTTACCCATCTTGGTCATTCATCTGGAACTGTCTAAAAGGAACACGGGGTTCAAGGCGGAGCTGAGGAAGGGGAAAAGATCCTCGTTCCACTGTACCCTGGTTCTCTGATGACTGTGGCGAACACATCTGAAACATAACATCAATGAATAGGATTTTCTGGTAATGGCCTAAATTCCAAGTCCCACTTAAGTTAAAATTTGCTTTGGAAAGTAGAAAATGGGGAAAAGCAACAGGAAAGTCTTGGGGGTTTCCTAATCAATCCTTCATCATCTCCCCCATTTCTTTCCTTCTGCTGGTAAGTAGATTTGGGGATTTGTGTCAGGAAATACCTGCCTCTCCTTCTTCTAAAGAACCAAAACTAAAATAATATCCACATCACCAGGAAAGAAGTCAGGTCTCCAGGAGACAAAGCACTTAAGATTTCAAAAGGGGGGAGGGGGAGAGAAAACGCAAAACTAATGCAAACCTCAAAAGTGGGATATCAGGGCAAAGCGGGGAATCAGGAGGGAGAATTCAAGGTGGATTTTCAACCACTTGAACTAGGTTCGGCTGGACATGAACAATCCAACTTCATGGGCAAAAAAAAGTACACTCTGAAGACTTACAAAAGCAGGAAGCATGTCATGGTATGTAGGTGGGTGGTATACATTTCCCATGAACTGTGAAGCCCCTTTTCGGACAGGCTGAGCCGGGCGGAGAGAGGGGTCCTTAGAATCGCTGGTGCATGCCGAGGAGGGGGCTCCGTCTCCCGCACTCGAGTTCCTGCTGCCCAGCTCAGTTGGGGAGGCGCTCAGAGACGTGGCAGAAATTATGTTTCGCCCACCGCCCTCCCTCCAGCTTGTCACATCTGGAAATTGAAAGGGGGCAAAGGGGAGAGGAAAGAGGAGGGGGAGGAGGGATTGCATGAGGTTCTGAAGGTCAAGGGACCCCCTCATTCACCAAAAAAAGAAAAAAGAAAAAAGAAAAAGAAAAACTAAAAACCAAAATCCCAAAAGTGAATAGCTGCCATGCCTGACAGGGAAGGTTGGGGGTGGACACCGGCCAACAGACGCGCGCTTGCTTGGGGAAGGATGACCGTGAGAGACACAGAAGACCTGCGCAGAGGGAAGGCGAGTGTGAGATGCATCGGCCTCGTCTAGCCACTGCAGTGGCACACGCCCGCAGATCTCACACCCAGAGAAATGAAGACAGCCCTCACCAACAGTCTGGAGTCATCCCTGACCCAGCCCCACAGGGCCAGCACACTGCTCAGCAGCAGAGGCCACGTGCGCACAGGAGGGAATCCCTGTTTTCCAACTGTTCAGTAGTGGCACCTTTAACAAAGGTATTCCCCTCATACCCGTTCATAGAACAAAGCACGGTCATTCCAGTTGGGGTATAGGGTGTTTGTGCAGCTCATAGGCTGAAACCTGCAGACCTTTCCATGATGCTTCCCACTGCCAAATGCAGTAAGATCTGGTGGGAATTACTACATGCCAACACATCAGATGAGCCAAAAGACTCACTTTTCAGTCAATTTCCAGTCAAAAGCTGAGGCGTGTAAGGTCCCTGAATTACGTGACCCTTAAGAGAAGCAGGACAAGAGCTACGGCCCAGAGTCTGGCCCTGGCTCTCCAATCCCTTTGCTGTATGATCGTGGGCAAGCCAAGGTCAATCTCTGGCCAGGTTTCCTCACCTTCTCCAAAGAGGAAATGAAACTGATAATAGAAACTTCATTTAGTTCTAAAATTTTTATAGTTCTACAAAGCTGTTGATTTTAATTAATTCCAAAAAGATACGATTCTTGTACTAAAGAATCAGATTATAGTTAAAACAAACAATGGCCCCATGTAGGCCACTGAAAAGGCAGCTGTGTCTTAAGTAGAGTCATACGGTAACCACCGACTGTATACAGAATCATTAGTTCCAACACAGGAGAACTGTGGGGATGAATCAAGACAAGTAAACAAAAGCCTCCCACACCAGACCAAATGCCTGGAAAATGTTAGCCTTTTCAGTATCCCTGATCAGAACAGACAGAACATATCACTCCTAAATACCACCTCAACCTCCAAGCCACCCAAGGCCTCTAAGAAAAAAGTCCTCCCAGCAGTAGTGCTACACAGTCCCACAGATCCCTCAGCCAGACACTACAGGAAGGGACAGTAGAAACCAGGGCTGGGCTGGTTCTATAACAATCCCCGGGGGACTATGTAAAAAAATGCAGATTCTAATTTGGCTGGATGGGGTGGAGGGCTGGCCATCAGACTCTCACCAGCTCCTCAAGTTCACTGGTCCTTTGTCTGCTCTTGCCATGACTACCCAGCATAGCAGAACCAACAACTGAATGACAGATGGGAAGGGGACAGGCCTGGCCCAACCCAAGGGACAAGAAAGGCAGAAGTGAGGCCCAGAACTGCCAGGCAGTAAGTCTAACAGGTACACAGATCGGGGAAAGGACTACGCATGCCAGTGTGGCAGCCAGAGACCCCAGCAGTGCCAGCACCTTCTCAGAAGGCAGGAAGAAGAGGTGTTCTTTTTTTTTTTGAGACAGAGCCTCAAGTTGTCACCCTGGGTAGAGTGCCGTGGCATCACAGCTCACAGCAACCTCAAACTCTTGGGTTTAAGTGATTCTATTGCCTCAGCCTCCCAAGTAGCTGGGACTACAGGCGCCTGCCACAACGCCCAGCTATTTTTTGGTTGTAGTTGTCATTGTTGTTTGGCGGGCCCAGGCTGGATTCAAACTGCCAGCTCAGGTGTATGTGGCTGGCGCCTTAGCCGCTTGAGCTACAGGTGCTGAGCTGAAGAAAAAGAATTCTGTATGTACTCCAGTGAGTGCCAAGACAGACTTTGCTATCACTTACTCTGAGGGCGGAGGCTTGGTCCTGGCCCATACGACAGATCTAAGACGCCCTTTTCTTTGCCAGCCTTGTCCTGCCCTCCAGCTGCTTTCAGCGTCGGAAATTCCTCGGGAGAGAAGGATAACAGTCGGCTTGAGCCCCTTAAACCTGCCAAGAAAACAGGAAAGGCATGGAGTGTGATGGAGTCAGCAGCAGCTGTATTCCCAGCCACACCTGCTGGGGCTCAGAGGTAGCCTCTTCCTAAAGGAGCCCTGCACTGGCCTTCAGCACACCCCTCCACCGCTGACCCACAGGGGCTAGCACATGGGTACCAAGGGCACACAGTGGGACATCAGAGATGCTCTTGACAACATTTTGCTCCCTGTCCCAGGAGTTTGGAAGGTCCTTCTTGACGGCCCAGGTAGGGATGCACACAAGCCCAGCCTTCAGCAGAATTAGCCCCAGGAAAGCAAAGCTAAGCAAAGGCACCTCGCTCCCTCATCCACCTCTCCAAGGCCCCCATCTAGATTACTTTTTGAGACAAAGTCTCGCTCACTCTGTTGCCCAGGCTGGAGTGCAGTGGTGGTATCATAGCTCACTGCAACCTCAAACTCCTGGGCTCAAGCCATCCTCCTGCTTTGGCCCCTCAAAGTGCTGGGATTAAAGGCGCCCACCACCACATCCACAACCCCTTCCATCAGAACCCAATTTACACACGAGTACCTCTTCCTCCAGCTGTCCTTCCTCTGCCTCTGAATGGCTCTAGTTTATCATCTTCTACAAAGTCCCTCAAGCCCTGGATATTTTGCTCTCATGACCCTGGGAATAGTTTCTTTGCTCTTTCATTCCTTCCTCAACATCACACAACCTTCTTTAGAAAAGGGGCCCTTCCTTAATCTTGTCCCTATTACATACAGCACTTAGCACAGCAGTTCTATAATCGTTATTTAGATGAACAGGTAATTAATGCTACATTTTAAGGTCCAGAGTAGGAATTGGTCCAGTTCTCCTGAATAACAACAGTAACATCACACACCGCAATAGCTCCAGTGGTAGGTCTTGCTCCCTAAACAGCTAAACCCCAATTTTCCACAGGTATTGTTCTTTTTTACCCCCTAGAGACAGAGTCTCACTTTGTAGCCGTCAGTGGAGTGCCGTGGCATCACAGCTCACAGCAACCTCCAGCTCTTGGGCTTAGGCGATTCCCTTGCCTCAGCCTCCCGAGTAACTGGGACTACAGGCGCCCGCCACAACGCCCGGCTATTTTTTTGTGGCAGTTTGGCCGGGGCTGGGTTTGAACCTGCCACCCTCAGTATATGGGGCTGGCACCCCCTCACTGAGCCACAAGCGCCGCCCCACTAGTATTATTCTTAAGTCCACTGCTTCACGCACCTGCTAACTGAGCGCAGGTTGTGCAGCCAGGACCCCTGCAGATGCACAAGGTGGCAATTCACCTGCTCCCACTTAATGAAAAGGTCCAGAGTCAAATAAACCCATCAGGCTGATAAGTGAACACTTTGTTCACCAATGATTAACCTTAGAGATGATCTCCAAATGTTGCAAAAGAGGCCTACTGCTCTGTGAAGGGAGATTTTGACTCACAAAGTTGCTTCATTACATTAAAAGGTCATTGCCAAGAATGAAATAGGAAAAGTCACATTTTAAAAATATGGTCGATTATGTGAAATTAGAAAATCCTAGCATGTCCAATTACTGCTATTCCATCCCTTTTTCCTGCCTCCACAATCATGAATTCAACTTACCATCTGTTGATAAAAAGGATAAAGCAGGCGTCCTCAAACTTTTTAAACAGGGGGCCAATTCATTGTCCCTCAGACCATTGGAGGGCTGGACTATAGTTTAAAAAAAAAAACCATGAACAAATTTCTATGGACACTGCACATATCTTATTTTGAAGTAAAAAACAAAACGGGAACAAATACAATCACACCGAAGCATGTGGCCTGCAGGCCGTAGTTTGAGGACCCCTGGGATAAAGGGTAGAATGCAACATTTCAGACCAAAACACCAATATCCCTAAGGTTCTAATATTCCATGTTCACCCACCATCATCCTCCGCCATGAGAAACTGAGGCAGCAAAATCAGGCGGGGTTCTTCCAAGGCCATGCATCAAGCTACTGATGGTGTAGCAGCTGACACCAGAGCCCAAATCACGTCGTCTGGGACTGTGCCAGGATGTGCCAGGAGACTCAGGTGAAAACAGAACAAGGGACCACCTCCTACCTGGGCAGAGTCTGTCGATTTAGGAGTCTTCTGAAATTCCAGAGCCCCAAAATATTCATGGGCAACTTCCACATCCCTGATGGGGCCCCAGCAAAAGAGGGGAACCAAAGCCAACTTTTACCCTGAACCCTGCCTGGGCCCAGCACGTCTGTTCTCTGGGCCGCTTGGTTCTGCCTCTCCCCCATGCTGGCAGAGTGCTCTGGTTGTGTTTCAGAGCACCTTTCTAAGGGGCTGCACTGGCCATGTCACCCAGGTTGGACTCAATCCCTGCAAAAAAGAGCAGTAGGCCTCTTTTGCAACATTTGGAGATCATCTCTCAGGTTAATCATTGGTGAATAAAGTGTTCACTTATCAGCCTGATGGGTTTATTTGAGGCAAGTCGATCCCCTGCCTTGGCCTCCTGGGTGATTGGGGCTAAAAGTGCGGGTCACATTGCACTCAGCTTAGAATTATTTTCTACGTCATTTTTGATGGGTAATATAGTTATAAGATTCAAAAGTGAAAAGCCCTGAAAGCCCTAAAATGTTGTAAACTGAAGCCTTTCTCTCATCCTTGTATCCATCTGCCCACTTTGACTTCCTCAAAAAATTGGTTTTTGGTTTCTTTCCAGAGGGATTTTTTAAATGCATATAAACACTGTTCAGAAGTATATATTGTTCCCCCATTTTTTTTCCACAGTTGCTGAGATACTGTACATTCCATTCTGTGCTTTTTTTCACTTAAGAATATACCTTGGAGAAGGCAGCGCCTATGGCTCAGCGAGTAGGGCGCCGGCCCCATATACCGTGGGTGGTGGGTTCAATCCGGCCCCAGCCAAACTGCAATGAAAAAAATGGCTGGGTGTTGTGGCGGGCGCCTGTAGTCCCTGCTGCTCGGGAAGTTGAGGCAAGAGAATCGCCTGAGTCCAGGAGCTGGAGGTTTCTGTGAGCTGTGATGCCATGACACTCTACCACGGGTGACAAAGTGAGACTCTCTCTCTTAAAAAAATAAAAAAATAAAAAAAAATATACCTTGAAGGCTTGGTGCCTGTAGCACAGTGGTTATGGTGCCAGCCACATACTCTGGAGGGGGCAGGTTCGAACCCGGCCTGGGCCAGCTAATCAACTGCAACCAAAAAATAGCCGGGCATTGTGGTAGGCACCTGTAGTCCCAGCTACTTGGGAGGCTGGGGCAAGAGAATTGCTTAAGCCCAAGAGTTGGAGGTTGCTGTGAGCTGTGAGGTGAGGGCACCCTACAAAGGGCGATATGGGGAGACTGTTTCAAGAAAAAAAAAAAAGAATATACTTTGGAAATCTTGCCATACCAGTAGTTTTGCCTTTTTTTTTTTTGAGATGGGTAGAGTGCTATGGAGTCATAGCTCACAGCAACCTCAAACTTTTGGGCTCAAGTGATCCTCTTGCCTCAGCCTCCTGAGTAGCTGGGACTATATAGCTACCCTCCATGGTACCTGGCTAGTTTTTCCATTTTTAATAGAAACAGGGTCTCACTGTTGCTCTGGCTGGTCTTAAACTCCTGAGCTCAAACAATCCTCCTGTCCAGCCTTCCAGAGTGCCAGGATTACAGACATGAGCCACTGCACTTAGCCCTTTGCTTTTTTTCTTTATTTTTATATTCCAAGTGACTATTCCCAATCTCTTGCTATTACCATGCTCTGGTGAATCATCTTGTACATACACCACTTCATACATAGGCAAGTATAATTTACAGGTACTTTCCTCACGGTGGAGCTCGTATGTTGTACAAGACAGGCAATACTAAGCTGCCCTCCACGTGGGCTAGGTCAGTTAGTTTGGTTTTATTAATCTTTGTAGTTCTTTTAAAATACATTATGTTTGCTTTTTAAAAATTCTAACTGTCCTTGGGTGGCGCCTGTGGCTCAAAGGAGTAGGGCGCTGGCCCCATATACCAGAGGTGGTGGGTTCAAAACCAGCCCCGGCTAAAAAAAAAAAAAAGAAAGAAAATCTTTTTGAAGAAAAGTGCTCTTAGCATTCTGTGTAAAACTGTATTGTTAAATACATATGTGTAATCAGAAAAAAAAGAAATTCTAACTGTCCAGAAATATAGGATACCGCAGAAAACCTCTTTAGAACCAGTTACGAGTCTAGTAAACACCCCACACACACACACTGTTTTTAAGACAGAGTCTCACTCTGACACTGAGGCTAGCTTGCCACACATCATAATAGCTCACGGCAACCTCAAAACTCCAGGGCTCAAGCTGTCCTCCTGTCTCAGCCTCCAGATTACCCAGGACTACAGGTGCCTGCCACCACACAAGGCTCATTTTTCTATTTTTGCAGAGACAGAGGTCTCAAACTCCTGATCTCAGGTGATCCTCCTGCTTTGACCTTCCAGAGTACTATATAGCTTAAGCCACCACACCTGGCAATGAATACTTGTTATATGAAGTAGCTTTAAGTACTTTAAGTAGCTTTATATGGGCCTTTCAGGTACTGCAAGGGCATGTCACAGCCCCTATTCTCCACCTCACAGACAGAGGAAAGTCAGCCCAACCGATGTGGGGAGAGCAGCCCTGCCCAATGTGAAGTCATGAGCATTCAGACTATGCCCCCAGCTCGCAGGGAGAAGCCAGAGTGTTCAAATCTACTTGGCATGCTGACAAGTTTGTCCTTTCTGGTTGCAGACTAAGGCAAGTGCCTTTGATCACAGGGGTTTCCACCCAGAAGGGGGTATGTCCTCTCAGGCAGGGGAGTCTGGTGGTAGGGAGGAGTCAGTAGCTTGTTTTCTAATGCAAGCTACGAAAAGACAAGTGGTGCATAGCCTTGGCTGGCAGAGATGGCACAGAAGTCAGAAGGTGACACCAGGACAGGGCAAAGAGTGACCAATACCACATAACCCTCTAAATGCTTTGGTGGTAATGTCCAGAAACGAGTAGGTCAACCCCCAAGGCTGCCTTCTTTATTGTAAGTCAAGCCTGACTCCAGAGCCAGCGCGCGACACCTCCTTCCTGAGGAAGTGGGTGCACACTGGCCTGTCCACCAATGGTACTGTCACATGAAAGAACAGCAGGGGCAGCACCCAAGTCTCAGCAGAGACATTCAATGAAACAAAGAGCTGACAGCCTTGTAGAATCGGCGCCTCCACCACGGGGCAGCAACGAGAAAGGCTCCCTGCAACATTAACCCTTTGTGGCAGAGATTCCACAAAGCTTCTAGGTGCCTAGACCCAACCCCCAACCGGAATAGTCTGGCAAAGGCACTCATCCTCCCCACCTCCCCATCCCACCTAGACGCTTACCACCTTCGTGTCCTACTGGCTTTCCATTCAGCTGTGCCCATGACTTTGGTCCACCTGGCACTGAATTTGTATTCTGAAAGAAGCAAGAAAACCAGAAGAGCGTCAGTTTGTTAGTCTGTTGTCCAGTGAGGGAGCACGTTACCACAAGGTGCTCAGAGGCCAGCCCCACAGATGCAAACCTCACACAGATGTGTTGACAACCACTTGAGGCCTCGGACCATACGCAGCACCCATTGGGGGCAGCAAAGCCAGGGCTCTAACCCATGTCCAGGCAGCGCCTGTTGCTCAGTGGGTAGGGCGCCGGCCCCATATACCAAGGGTGGCGGGTTCAAACCTGGCCCCAGTCAGCTAAAACAGCAGTGACAACTGCAACAAAAAAAAGCCAGGTGTTGTGGCAGGCGCCTGTAGTCCCACTTATTCAGGAGACTGAGGCAAGAGAATCGCCTAAGCCCAAGAGTTTGAGGTTGCTAGGAGCTGTGACACCACAGCACTCTACCCAGGGTGATAGCTTGAGACTCTGTCTCAAAATAAACAAACAAAAACATGTCCACCTTCATGCTATATACTGGAACATTCTGTCAGGTTGCCTCTTGCGCCCACACAGAGCTGCTTTATTTTTTTACCTCAGAGACAAGGGCCACCACTAACTCAGGAAGGCACACACAGGAAACCTCCCTGTCCCAGGAGGAGTGTCGCAGCCCTTTCTATAATTACTGTTATTCTGCAAGGTGTGGCACACCCAGTCTGACTGCACCCTCACTACACCCTGGAAGGTTCTGGTCGCCTCTCAACTGAGGTTCAGAGAAGAGTAACTGTCTCAGACACCCAGCTAGAGTGGCGGGACCAGGACCTGTTCCCACCCCTGTTCAAAGCCCCTCTAAGTCCCCAACCACTGAGTTCATCTGTCTTTTCCGGCAACATTCTAATAAATAGCCTTTCTCTTCCAAGTGAAGGTAAAGAGACACAAAACAAAGCTGATACCACAAGAATAAGTTGTCATCCTTTCCCATCTACCCCTTACCACCATGACCACCATCCACACAAGGCAGAAACTTTCTTGCCTTTGCTACAGAGCTGAGCAGGTGCAACAGTCCATGTGTTTATCAGAGCTGCCCTAAATGCCTGACATGGGTAGTCTCTAGCCAGACCACAGAAGGGCTGCACCAGGACCACAGGGGCGATAACAAGTGAACTGAGAGCCTTCAGACCCCACAGCAAGGAGAGGCACCAGGGCTAGCGTCACACTCCTCCTCCACACCCTGCAACGCCACACGCTCCACCTGGTGTCAGGAGCCACAAGATGACTACTCTACCCTCACCCAGAGCCACTACACTGCCTACAGGGCCAGGAAGGAGTTACAAGGTTGCTGGCAAGTTTCTTTCATTCTAAGAGACAGGGTCTCACTCTATTGCAAGCTAGAGTATGTAGCATAGTAGCTTACTATAACCTATAATCTCCACCTCCTGGGCTGAGCAATCCTCCTGCCTCAGTCTCACCACAGTACCTGGGATTACAGGCAGTACCCCCCATGCTCAGCTAATATTTTAATAGTTTTGTAGAGACCCTGACTGGTCTCAAACTCCTGGCTTCACGTAATCCTCTCACCTTGGCCTCCAAAATGCTGGGATTAAAAGTGTGAGCCACTGTGCCTGGCCAGTCTTTTTTGTTTATTTTTTGGGTTTTTTTTGAGACTGAGTCTCACTATGCCGCCCTGGGTAGAATGACGTAGTGTCACAGCTCACAGCAACCTCCAACTCTTGGGCTTAAGCGATTCTCTTGCCTTAGCCTCCCGAGTAGCTGGGACTACACAGCACCCAGCTATTTTTTTGTCATAGTTGTCATTGTTGTTTAGCAGGCCTGGGTTAGGTTCAAACCTGCCTACCTTGATGTATGTGGCCAGCGCCCTAACCATTGAGCTACAGGCACTAAGCCAGTTTGTTTTTTTTTTTTAAGAGACAAAGTCTCACTCTGTTGCCCAGGCTAGAGTGCAGTGGTATAGTCATAGCTCCCTATAGCCTGTAACTCCTGGGCTCAAGGGATCCTCTCACCTCAGCTTCCCAAGTAGCTTAGCGGGGTCTACAGGTGGGCACCACCACACCTGGCTGCTAGTGCATTTCATCCCAAAACAGAACAGCCTCTTAGAGATGTTCTCGAAGTAGTAGAACATCAGGTGTCTCTTCTTAACCCCTCCCCTTCCCACCTCTGCAGCCAAATAAGAGGGTGGAGAGGGGGGACCACAGGCAGCAGCTAGGAAGAGCTGAGCACCTGACACAGTGAATGGAGTGTGCTGGCACCAGGACCTGACAAAGTGAGTGACCATGTGCTGGCTCCAGGACAGACGCCCAGGACCTCATCAGTCTCCAGAGGTGCAGTCTGGGAACATACATTTTTAACAAACTTCAGAGGCAAGTATGACATATAGCCAGAGCTAAAAAAAACACAGTTCCATAATCTCACTTGGTTTTCAAATTCTGGGAACAAGGAGTTCAGCTCCGTATGCTCTGAATGGTTATGGTTAGTGGGTACAGTGGATTCAGGACATGAACATGAAGTCTCACCTGAGTATGGATGTCTTTAATTTGAAAAGCACAATTCTCTGCCAGGTAGGGAAAGGTTGCCAAAGACTTTCCCAATGGTTAGAGCAGAGATAGGATGAAATGTCACACCTTATACATGGGTCATTATAAAAGTTTTGAGTACACAAAAATTGACATGGACAAAAACAAATGAGGCCCTCCCAGCACCAAGAAGTCGAGCAAGCTGAGACTGACACAGGTGAATCAGAGGAGACAGCGGTGCCCACCTGCAGTGAAATAATAGTCCATAACACAGTCTATCTCAAAATTTTCGTAGTGACCTACACATTGCCCAGGTAGCAAACAAAACAAAACCAAAACCTGGCAGTTCAAGTTACTGTCCAGAGAAATGGTGAATATGAGGTATCTATTTCTGGATTTTTTTCTTGTCTTCTAAAAAATTCATAGACTCGTCATCCAGATTTCTAGCTACCAGCTAAGTATGTCCTGCTAGTCTCTGTGAACCCACACCCAGACTCTGATGGACACAGTGTATTCTGAGCCCTTGCTTGGTTAAATGACTGTCTGGGTAGAGAAACACTTTAAGTATATCATGGAGTCAAAGTAGCTCAGTACTTCTCGAAGTGTGTTCTGAGAGATATCCATCCTTATAGACTTCAGTGAAGCAAGGTTTCCAAGGACAAATAGATTTGGGGAATACTATTCATTACGTCCTCTCCTCAGACATTCACAATTCACATTAGCATATTAAAGGCACTTAGAAATACTACAGTGAAGGAGCTTGCTTAGGTTTGTTTTCCAGACTCATTCAACCTTTTTCTATGGCCTGACCCTTTTTGTCTTTTTATGACACCAGTTTCCATGGAATACATTTGCAGAAACCCTGAGCTAACCTGCAGTCCAGCCTGAGTGATGATCACACCTCAAGACAAGCCAACAGGAACTAAAGTAGATGTCTGCATCGTATTATGTATCTAGGGTCTTTTTTCAGAAGTTGTGGGTTAAATTTCTTCATCAGTGGCCAGGCGCGGTGGCTCATGTCTGTGATCCTAGCACTCTGGGAGGCCAAGGCAGACAGCCTGAGCTCATGGGTTCAAGACCAGCCTGAGCAAGAGTGAGACTGACCCTGTCTCTAAAAATAGCCGGGCATTGTGGCAGACGTCTGCAGTCCCTGCTACTTGGAACTGAGGCAAGAGAATCACTTGAGCCCAAGTGTTTGAGGTTGCTGTATGATGCCAGGGCACTCTACCGAGGGCCGACAAAATGAGACTCCGTCTCAAAAAAAAAAAAAAAAAAGGTAAATTTCTTCATCAGTGACCACACAATTTCCCACACTCATTTTCTAAAGTCATTCATCAGCTTTGCCTCTGGAACAAACAGGTCATACAAAGCCACACTTCCCCACAACAACTCCTACCAGTCCCTCAAGGGGGATGTTTAAGGGCTATGATGCCCAAGAAAAAGCCAGGATAGGGGGCCAGAACCTACCTCCGGACTGATTGACGGTGTCGGTTTCTGCAAATTGGAGACAGACTTCTGCAAACCCGGCTGCAGCAGCGACTCCGGCGGCTGAGAGGCCGTCACACTGGAACTAGACACAGGCAGGACAAACAATGGGCATCAGACAAGGCACAGGGCATGATGCTGAGGTCTCTCTGTACTTCCATCACTGCTGCTTAGCTACTCCTGGGAGCAAGGCCTCCTCTGGCCAATAAAATAACACTTTCCCCAGCAGACTCATACACTGGCAAAAACTAATGAGAAATCAGAACATACCTGCGGTCTATTTGCTCACAGTTCACAGGACAAGACAGTCCTCTGCCTTCTTTTAGCCTTCTGTATGCAAAAATAGAAAGCTCACTAGAAACAATGAAAGTGACAGAGGGTTTGCCAATAGGGAAACTGAGTCATCAGAGGGAAGAGCCTGAGCCCCTTCCTCCTGACCAAGAGCCTATAATGACTCAGGGGTTGATGCTTTGAAACACAAGTATATTTTTTATTTTCTGTTGGTTAATCCACACTCATAGTAAAAATAAATTTATAAACATACATATATATATATATAAAACTTAGAATCTGTCACGATCTCATCCCACAGAAACTCCAAGCAGATTTTTCTATACATATGCTAATATAGTTTTTTTTTTTTTTTTTTTGAGACAGAGCCTCAAGCTGTCACCCTGGATAGAGCACCGTGGCATCACAGCTCACAGCAACCTCCAACTCCTGGGCTCAAGTGAGCCTCTTGCCTCCATCTCCCAATTAGCTGAGACTACAGGCGTCTGCCACAACGCCCGGCCATTTTTTGGTTGCAGCTGTCATTGTTGTGTGGCGGGCCCGAGCTGGATTCGAACCCGCCAGCTCAGGTGTACATGGCTGGCGCCTTAGCCCATTGAGTCACAGGTGCCGAGCCAATATATAGTATTTTTTAACACAAGTAGGATAACACCACAAACATAGTTCCATAACTTACTTTTACTTAACATATCCAAACATCTTTTCATGACAATACATATGGCTCTACCTTTCTTTTAATGATGACGGTACAACTCAATGGGTTAGAATTTAACCAATCTCTAATTTTTTTTTTATTCTATTACAGATAAAGCTGTAATAAAATTTTTGATACAGGCCAGGATTGGTGGCTCACGTCTGTAATCCTAGTAGTCTGGGAGGGCAACGCAGGTGGATTACTTGAGCTCACAAGTTCAAGACCAGCCTGAGCAAAAGTGAGACCCCATCTCTACTAAAAATAGAAAAACTGAGACAAGAGGATCACTTAAGCCTAAGTTGGAGGTTGCTGTGAGCTATGACGCCCCAGCACTCTACCTAGAGGGATAGCTTGAGACTCTGTCTCAAAAAAAAATTTTTTTTTGGTACATATCTTTGTATATACTTTTTCTGTAAGTAATTCAGAAGTAGCACTAGATCTTAGAGATGGAAATGTGGGATCAAAAATGTTTTAAAGTATAAAAGGTATTGCCAAACTGCCCTTCAAGAAAAGGTTGTCAGTGAATTCACACACCACGAGTAATCCGTTGTGAAAGCAACAAGAAAGAGCCCCAAACGAAGATTTCTGTTCTGACTCTGCAGCTCTCTAGTCCCTCTTTCTATTTCCACTCGACAGGATTCAAGGAGGGTATTGATCTACTTGGCGAAAATCTACACACTCCCGACGGCTTATCTGAAGCAAACTCTATACAGATACCCTCTTCCCAGGTTCCCTTTTCCCAAGTAATTTGCCATTCATGATTACTACAAAATGAAGGGCCTTGATCCTGCTCTCACATCACCTTCCACCTAAAAGAAGCTTCCAGGTAGTGGCCCTTATGTTCTCCAGACTCAACCACTGAGTCCCCATCTGTGGGCTCTCCACTTGCCACGTCCCTGACACCCTGGGGGAAGATGTGGTCCAGGGCAGCAGAGACTCCCTCCCAGGGACTGCTGCCTTCTCCCACACTCCCTGGCAGACGAGCGTCCACAGGACTGGCCCTCATCAGAGCTGTCTTACACCTCCATGCCCATGCTAAGTAAGGCTGCATATGAGCAGGGAGGGAAGCTCTGTCTGCTTCTCTCTAAACTGACAGCAGCACAGGCATTTTAGTGCTTCCACCAAAATCACATCCATTCCATTAGAGCTCAAGATGTGTGTGTCTAAATGGAGTGACACCGATGGCCGGCATCTGCCCCTTCTCTGTGCCAAGTATCTGGCCTGTGTCATTCCACTGATTCTTGACTGATTCCTCATAACCACCCTTGCAACCAGATCCCATTCCTACTTCCAGGGAGGACACTGAGGGTCAAAAGTCAAATAATTCTCCAGGTTTTATCAAGCTCATCAATGGTCTGGCAGGAAACCATACAGAAGGCTCTCTGATTTCAGAAGTCAGGCTTCGCTGCCAGTCCACATGATCCCTAAGCAAACTGTTAGAAAAAACGTATTTTTTAATTTTTGTAGAGATAGGGTCCTACTATGTTGCCCAGGCTGGTCTCCAACTCCTGGTCTCAAGCAATCCTTCCACCTTGGTCTTTCAAAGTACTGGGATTACAGGTGTGAGCTACTGCACCTGGCCAGAACATTTTTTTAAATAACGTTAAGACCCTATCTTGGTTATGACTATACCTTGTAATCATCTGGCTGAATTATTCACTCACTCTCCACATCCTGTCTGAAATAATTACAGGAACACTTTTGCAAAAGCTGCTGTGCTCATTTCAACACAGGCTTAAAAGGAAAGGACACGCATCACAGGCTGAGTTCTGGGTCCCTTTTGTGGTCTGGCTCCCATTGTCAGCAGTCAGACCAGCAGAAGTGCAGGTGCTGGAGGGTACATGGTATCAGACTACTTTCGTCTTTATTCCCCAAGAGACAAACCCTACCAGGTCAATGCCCGCCAGCCTTGGCAAGGCCCTGTCCCTCCCAGATCCCTTCCCTGAACACATTTTCCACTGACTGGAACAGTGAGAAGACTCGCAATGGAAGGAAATAAGGGCTGTGGGTCTTGTGTTCTGTGCTTCTCACAACATCATCATGCCAAAACCCTGCCTCCTCAGGCTTCCTCCCTGAGTGCTGTGCTGGCAGGAGGTAAGCCTCCAGGGAGGTTGCCTTCAACAGTGATCCCAGCTAACAAGGATTCTGTGTGGTCCTGATAGCAGGGTCTGCTCAGAGCAGCAGCGGACTCCTCTGTCTAGGAAGCTGCTGGCGCCAGAGTGAGGCAGGCTATACCCCTCTCCACCTGCAGCTCTGCACACAAGGCCATCCACCACCAGGAACCAGCTCTGCCCACAGTGGTTCTTGCAGGGACTGGCTCTGAGTCACTACGTAAGCTCCTCTGGTATGACGAGGCCTTTCCTAACAAGGCACAGGGGACATTGGGCACTGGGGATAGCTATCCACAGAAATGCTGCATTAGCTCTAAAAGCCAGTAAAAATGAAGACAGGGAGCAAGAAACACAATGAACAACAGGAGTCAGGGAAAAAGAAGCTTCATTTGTACCCCCCAGTTCTCTAGCTCTGCCACAGTGAGACCAGGGCTGCGTCTGCCCCAGAGTAAGGGTGCTGGAGCAAGCTGGGGGCTCTGGCCTCTGACTCACCACCTGCTCACCTCTTTGGGTCTTGCTGGTCCTGCTTGTTTGCCCATCCTGTCCCGTCCTTAGGTACTATGACAACGTTGGGGTCGTTTCCTTTGTTTTCAGACTTCAAACTTGGCAGGTTTGCAGGCGGTGGCATACGCCGGGCTGTAGCAACTTTCCCGAGACTCTGTAAGCCATGTCTAGGAATAACTGCAGGAAAGAAGGGTGGGAACAGACACTCCACAAAAGTCACAGAAGGAAAGGGGACAATTCATCCTGCTGTTCTTTTACATTCTAGCTGGTCTTGACAAAGCCAAGCAAACAAATAAGAGGCAGGTCGGCAGTGGAGACAAGCAGAAGTGTCTGGAAGTCACTTCAGTCGGTTGATAAGCTCTTCACTGAGAACCAGAGACAAAAGAGCACCTGTACAAAGGCTTCCATTTCACAAGTGAGCAGGAAAAGGCTCACAGAGTTCCGACTTGGGTAAGAAGCCAGGCCCAGAAATCTCCACACAAGAACCATCCCGCTGCCAGCTGAAATGGCTCTGGCCTCATTACTGTGGAACAAAGGGACAGCCTCTGCCTAGACCCAAACCTCCTGAAGGTGCGGGCAGGATCAACACGATCTTTTACTACCAAGTTCCTAAATATCAGAACTGTGAAAACTAAAACAGGTAACATAATGCAAAATGTGAACCATCAGAGTGAAAATATTCGTGGCTGCAATAAGGTGGTAGATGGGGAAAACGTTCTACTCTAGAGAGTCAGGACAGTCAAGACTCTGAAATCACACCTGGAATGGGAAGCAGAAAGCGACTCCACTTCCCTGCCAGCTCAGGAGACTGTTGTGCACGGACCACCCGAGGGAACTTCTTACTAAGGGAGAACTTAAAGTACTCGCCTTGCCCCAGCCTTACCTGAGGGTCTAATAGCATCTACTGATTTTCCTTTATACTTGTCAAACAGGCTGAGAGTCGAGTACTTGCTTTTCCCATCCTTGCCCTTGGTTATTTGCCCCAAACGATCGGACATTGCGATGAAATGTCATCTAGTAAGGAAATTTTTCTCAGCACCGCTCCTGATCTGCCTTTAAAATGAGAAAAAGAAAAAAGAAAAAAAAAAAGTCAATTCACCAGAACATCTGATCCAGTAGGTTGAATTCTTCAGGAATCACAGAGCTCCAGAAGAGCTGAAGAGAACTTTGACCTCTATCCCTAGAATAATGCCTTTATCATCCACAGGGAGTCTGCTGGTAGTTAAAGGGCATTTTGTAGGACCCTCCCAGCAGACCCAATGTCCACCACCACCTCCAGCGTCCCCATGTGTAAATTACTCTCCCTCTGTTTGAATGGGCTGCAGGGTCCTGCACTACACTGAAGCACAGACTTCAACAGAGTCCACCTTTCAAGTCAAGGACCACTCTTCAAGATAGAAAAATAAATGCTCATTACTTGTAGGCACATCCATGTAACACCAAAATTAAGGCAGGCAGAGTGAGGGAGTTGCACAGTACATGTATCAAGACTGCTTATCTCAAGAACAAGCAAAACCAAATCAAAAGAAAGCAATCAGGCTTGGCGCCAGTGGCTCAAGCGGCTAGGGCGCCAGCCACGTACACCTGAGCTGGTGGGTTTGAATCCAGCCCGGCCCGCCAAACAACAATGACGGCTGCAACCAAAAAATGGCCGGGCGTTGTGGCGGGCGTCTGTAGTCCCAGCTACTTGGGAGGCAGAGGCAAGAGGCTTACTTGAGCCCAGGAATTGGAGGTTGCTGTGAACTGTGATGCCACAGCACTCTATCCAGGGTGACAGCTTGAGGCTCTGTCTCAAAAAAAAAAGAAAAAAAAGAAAGCAACCAATGTAGTAAGTCATTCAGAAACAGGCAGGTGTGTGCACTTCTCAAAACAACAAACAACCAGCACCAAGAGAGAAAACATCTGCAGCAAAAGCAGGGCTCTCCAAGGGGCACTTATGGAAAACAGAAAGCAAGCAAGTCCCCAGGCGGCAGGGAGAGACCAACAAGGGCTGTACCTCCCACAACCACCCGTCCACTTAGAAAAAACCTTGAAAAGACTACCAAGAAAGCAGCTTCCTCCCGCCGCCACTTTCTAATTTTCTACAGGCCTCTGTGAGTCTATTAGCTTTCCTAGTCAGTCCATTCACTCACTCATTCAGCGGATCCGTGCCCGCCCAGGGTCCATGAGTCCCATGTGCCAGGCACTGAGGACTAGAGGCTTCACTGCGTTTTATTCTACACCTGAACTTAGCTATGGTTCTAAGCTTGATTATCAAAAAAACCTGAAGGTGACTATTACCTCCCACTGCAATAAACATAAGGAAAAGAAAGCTAAAGCATCAATTCAGGCGTATTGATACTATGTCCCAGATGACTCAAGGGCGACAACTTGAAAACACTCACTGACTACCCAAAGGTGCTGGATGGCAGCTGCAGCAGGAAGGTCTGCCATTCCTTCCCGCCCTCAAGCCACAGAGGAACATGACCAAGGTGCTGAGGGGAGAAGCATTTTGTAACCCCCAAAATGATTTTAAAGATAAAACAATATTATGATCAAACAAAGCACAGAAAACAAAGATCAATTACAAACTGGGACCAAAAGCAGTGAACTGGAAAACACTGACACCCTCCCACAGACCAGGGTGCCCACCCTCTCGCTCACTTAAGAAATGCCGGCTGACAAGTAAGACCTGCCTGTCACCGCAGCACAGAGAAGCAAGCCATTCCTATCAGAGGCACTCAACAAACGCAGGCCAATGACAAGCAGCATAAGCCGGGTGCTGGCAAGCAGTGGACACAATGGAGTGGTTAGCTCGGCATTTCCCTTCTTCAGGGAAATTCTCTTCCCTGGTTCTAGCCATCCTGATCGGATACATAACTCCCTTCCCACATTCAAATCCTAGTTCACTCAGCTGCAGCCAAGGAGAACAGGCCAACAGCCCAGGAATGCCACGGTGTCTGAAAATATGTGGGAACACTTTTTGATTGTCACAATAATGGGAGTGCTACCCACGTTCAGCGGCCAAGCCCAGGGATGCTAAATGTGCTGGTGTGTAAGAGTCTGGCCCAAGTAAGAAACATACCAGCAAAAGCGCCCCAAGGTGCCCATGGTCCCAGGTCTGTCAGAAGCCACTTGGCACCAGCAGCCTTCCCAAGAGTCTGCCTCCTCACCAGGAGCAAACAAGAGCAATGGCCAGGATGGGAACTGGCCCAGAGCACCCAGATCCTGGTTCTGGTGCCTAAGACCAGGCTGCCATCTTGAGCTGGGGTCCAAGACACACCCTCTGTCTCTAAAACTCTGCCCCCCTCAGTGAGTTTCCACTCCATCCCCCAAGAGTCCTAACTAGTTAGTAAGAGCATCCATCTCCATGCCATGCTCTAAGCCTCTGAGGGCAGGGTATGGATGTGATCTCTTCAGAATGACAAGTATTCAGGCTCAGCACCTGTAGCTCAGCGGCCAGGGTGCCAGCCACATACATCGGAGATGGTGGGTTTGAACCCAGCCCAGGCCAGTCAAAGAACAATGACAACTATAACCAAAAAATAGTTGGGTGTTGTGGCGGGCGCCTGTAGTCCCAGCTACTTGGGAGGCTGAGGCAAAAGAATCGCTTAAGCCCAGGAGTTGGAGGTTCTCCACTGAAACTGGGCAAGATCTGGCTTGGCAGAAATCAACTTGAAATTCTCCATTAAAATTGGGCGAGATCGGCTCGGGGCCTGTGGCTCGAGCAGCTAAGGTGCCAGCCACATACACCTGAGCTGGCGGGTTCGAATCCAGCCCAGGCCCGCCAAATAGCAATGATGGCTGCAACCAAAAAATGACCGGGAGTTGTGGCGGGCGCCTGTAGTCCCAGCTACTTGGGAGGCAGAGGCAGGAGAATCGCTTGAGCCTAGGAGTTGGAGGTTGCTTTGAGCTGTGATGCCACAGCACTCTACCCAGGGCAAGAGCTTGAGGCTCTGTCACAAAAAAAAAAAAATTGGGCGAGATCTGGCTTGGCACCCCTAGCTCAGTGAGTAGGACGCCAACTACATACACTGAAGCTGGCAGGTTCGAACCCAGCCCAGGCCAGCTAAAACAACAATGACAACAACAACAAAAATAGCCGGGTGCCTGTTGTCCCAGCTACTTGGGAGGCTGAGGCAAGAGAATCACTTAAGTCCAAGAGTTTGAGGTTGCTGTGAGCTGTGATGTCACCGCACTCTACCAAGGGTGACATAGTAAAACTTTCTCAAAAAAAAAAAAAAACCTGGGCGAGATCTAGGCTTTAGACACTTCTATCAAATCACACCAATAATTTAAAATAGAAAAGAACAGGTAAGGCGCTGGCCCCATATACCGAGGGTGGCAGGTTCAAACCCGTCCCCAGCCAAACAGCAACAAAAAAATAGCCAGTGTTGTGGCGGGCGCCTGTAGTCACAGATACGTGGGAGGCTGAGGCAAGAGAATCACTTAAATCCAAGAGTTTGAGGTTGCTGTAAGCTGTGATGCCACCCTTGGTGACACAGAGAGACTGTCTCAAAAAAATATAAAAGAAAAGAACACTTGGATAGAACAACCCCCCCCTGGAGACTGCCACCAGAATGACAGGTGCGCCCACAGCCCTGGCCACACACAGCTCTTCTAGTATAGAACAAGAGCCAGCAAACAGTGGCCAGGACCCTAGTCGATAGCCTGTCCTCAAACTAAGAACAGTGTGAGCTTTTTCTTATGCAGGGGTACTTAGGGACTGCCTAGTTAACTCTCTTTACAAACTCCTTGTGATCCGCTGAGTGGGTCTGTAGACAGTGTCAGACAAGTTGGGCGGAATGGCTCATACCTGTAATTCCAGCACTCTGCGGGGCCGAGGTCGGAGGATCCCTTAAGCTTAGGAGTTCAAGACCAGCCTGAGCAAAAAGAGACCCCTGTCTCTACTAAAAATAGAAAAACTAGCCAGGCATTGTGACCAGTGCCTGTAGGGAGGCTGAGGCAGGATGATCACTTAAGCCTAAGAGTTTGAGGTTGCTGCGAGCTGTGATGTCACAGCACTCTATATAGTCTGAGACTGTCTCAAAAAAAAAAAAAAAGTGTCAGATAGTCTCTGAGTTTAGATGCCATGTCCTCATTCTCAGACATGCAAGTGTTACTTTTACAGGGCATAAGGGATTATGCAGATGCAGTTAAGAATCTTGGAAGGGGAAGATTATCCATCCTGGATTATCCAACTAAAACCAGTGGGATCACAAGGGTCCTTATAGGAGGGAAGTGGGAAGATAAAGCCAGAGGTGCAACAACAAAAATAATATCCCTGAGGTTGGAATATTGCTCTCTGCAGACAGAGGAGAGAACCATGACAGCCTGGGAGTGCAGGCAGCCTCTGGAATTTGTAAAAGGCAAGGGAACAGTTTCTCCTCTAGAGCCTCCACTTGGATTTTAGCTCTGTGAGACCCATTTCAGATTTCTGACCTCTAAAACTATAAGAGAATAAATCTGTGTAGCTTAAACCACTAAATGTATGGTGATTCGTTACTTAAGCAATAGAGAACAAATACACCCACATTTATCAACCCATTTTTATTGGCCACTACCAGGCTCGACACAAAGCTGGGCCTGGGGTACAGCATAGGACAAGCTGGACAGAACCCCAGCCCTACATTCTGCCTCCAGGCGACGGGAGCCACCCACTGCACACACTACAGGTGCTCGCCAACACACCCAGCTAATTTTTTTCTTTGGGTAGAGAAGAAGGCTCACTGCACTGCCCAGGTTGGTCTCAAAACTCCCAGGCTCAAATTATCTATCCACCCACCTAGACCTCCTGAAATGCTGGGTCACAGGCATGAGCCGCCATACCTGACCTCTTAATTTCTTAATTCAGATGTCATTTAATTCTAAAACTTAACCAGAAATAAGTTTGTCTCTATAGACATTGCTTAGAAGTCTTCTGACAACGTTAGTCCTAGATTCTGCTAGGTCGCTGACATGAACAGATCTTCCTTTTACTCAGCACTGACCAAGCTTAGGGTGGACACCAGCAGACAGCGTCTACCTGGTACACAGCATACTTCTCTGAGAAGGTTCTGTTCCTAACCCCCTCCACTGTGAAGAAGGGAAGGGAGGGAGGAAAAGAGACTTTGCTCAAACATGAGCCACTCTCTTAGGCATTCAGATTGTGTCTGAGACACTACTTCAACTACATACTCCCAGTAAATCTAACCATTCAACAAATACTAATTAGGCACCTGCTATGTTCCAGCTGAAGTGTTTTCTACCCCCTTATGGACTAACACCTCTACTAATCTTGCACATACAATTTTTTTCTAGTGTACCCCTTTTAACTGAAGTTCATATTTTAGTGGCACATTACTGGCCTGTCTAGACCTCAGTTTCCCTATCTACTAAAAAAGGGTCCTGGGAGCGGCGCCTGTGGCTCATCAAGTAGGGTGCTGGCCCCATGTAACAAGGGTGGCGGGTTCAAACCCAGCCCCGGCCAAACTGCATCAAAAAATAGCCGGGCATGGCTCGGCGCCTGTGGCTAAACGAGCTAAGACGCCAGCCACGTACACCTGAGCTGGCAGGTTCGAAACCAGCCTGGGCCCGCCAAACAACAATGACGGCTGCCAACCAAAAAATGGCCGGGCGTTGTGGCGGGCGCCTGTAGTCCCAGCTACTTGGGAGGCGGAGGCAGGAGACTCACTTAAGCCCAGGAATTGGAGGTTGCTGTGAGCTGTGATGCTACAGCACTCTATCCAGGGTGACAGCTTGAGGCTCTGTCTCAAAAAAAAAAAAAGCTGGGCGTTGGTGGCGGACGCCTGTAGTCCCAGCTACTCAGGAGGCTGAGGCAAGAGAATCGCCTAAGCCCAGGAGTTGTAGGTTACTGTGAGCTGTGACTTCACAGCTCTCTACTGAGGGCAATAGAGTGAGACTCTGTCTCTACAAAAACAAAAAAAGGGTCCTGGGCAAGCAGCAGCTGGTTATAAAACCAAGACCATCATGATAACCCACAGCCACACAATTACAAAAGATTTATTGTCAAATCAGCTATCTTTGGTTACCACACACCTAGGATTGTATTCTATATTCCTATAAAACTTGGGGTACTAGTAATCAACTGAGTTACCACGGCTATGGAGGCCAAATACTTGGACATTCAAACTCTCCAAGACTGCCCCTGTTTTCCCTTAAAGCAGCAGCCAGCAAAAACACAGTCAGGCTAAAGAATGTGCGAACGAGGCCATATGCGGCACACAGAAGCTTAGATATTTACTACATGGCCCTTTACAAAGTTAAGTTTACAGACACCTGCCTTAAAACATTCAGGAGTTCCTTCATTAAGCCAATTTCACAGGACATAACTCCAAAATAAAACATAATCATTAGGATTTCCTCCAATTATATGTATCTCCACAGAAGCAGAGCCATATCTGGGGCCCAGCCCACACCCATCTGGCTGCTCTGCTTGCCAGCCGGTTTTCACAAACATCAGGCCAGGAGCACTGCTACGAGGGCCTGAATCAGTTTCCAAGTATCTGCCAAGTTTCCATCCATCAACACCCCCTCCCAGAAAGAAGGTGGCACAGGCGAGCATCTGGGTGAGAATCAGGACCCTGTCTGAGGTGAGAGAACATGCTTTCTTGCGGGTCACGGGCATTTTCACAGACTCAGACTCATTCCTAGATCTGAGGGACAAGAACTTGCGAGATGCCCCAGGTCCTCAGAAGAGCCCGGCTCACCCCTAGGCTGAACCTCTCCTGTTGCCTTCTCTCTCTTTGCAGGCAACAGAATTCTTTTTATCCCCAAACAAAACCTAATTTAGGGCCTCAGTGCTGCATGTTTCACAAGTACAGACTAAAAGAAAATACTGCTATTAGATGAAAAAATGGCCTACCATCCACGAAAAGTAGCTTTGAGGAATGAAAAAAAAGGGCATCACAAAATAAATACAGTTCTTTGTATTCTGGCACAAATCTTAAGTGCCGTGAGGCTTTGCTGGAACGACGACAAAAAAAATCAGAAAGACAGGAAACAAAGGCAACAAAACACCTAAGCCCCGCCTCTCCAGACAGCACCCGCCCACTTGTCAAAACAGGTTCCTGAGACTTGGGCAATCTGTCCACCAGAGGGAAACTCTCCCTGCTCTCATTTATAAAAACCATTTCCGGGTAATAGGATTAATTTTCACTCACTTGGGGAGCTGCCAGTGTCAGCTGCCTGACCAGGTGACTCGGGCTGGAACCATTACAGCTGCACATTCAGGGGTAATCACAGTGGTGGCCAGCACTCCTGGGGGCCTGCTATGTGCTCACCTGCCCTGACTCCTCCCCACAACCCTTTCTGGAAGATATTACTGCTATAGCCTCTGTGACAGAAAAGGGCATTAAGGACAGAGAAGTAACTTGCCCAAAGGCACAAAGCTGCCAAATGCTGGAACCAGGCTTGGAGTCCGGGCGGGAGAACACCAAGCCGTAGACTAAATGGCTAGGGTGACCCCAAACTCCAGGGTCCTTTGCTGTATCTGCTTCACCTGTGGGAGGGCCAGTGCAGAAAGAAAGATGCAATCAGTTCTGACCAGTCAGCCAGGCTCAACTGCTATTTTCTGCACAGATGCTGACATTGAACAACGTCAAAGACAAGCACTGAACTTACGCCTTGCCTCCAACAGCCAGATTTGCATCCAAAGCAGATCCAGTCTTTTCACAGGCCCCCTGATTCTAGTAATGGTGGGTCAAAATATTCTGCACTGACAAAGGCCCATGTGTGCCCAACCAGAGCCCTGCCACACTTCAGGGAATTACTACAGGGGCCAGAAAAGATGTGGTCAATAGACAAGTCTCATCAAAAAAGTCGAGAACCATCATGACGAAATCCAAGTACACCATTAATGAGTAGGTCTGTCCTTCTCCACCCGTGCCTCATAAGAAAGAACTCTAACATAAGACAGGCTACCCAGGGCAGTGCCCAGGGTGGCTCAAAGGAGTAGGGTGCCAGACCCATATGCCAGAGGTGGCAGGTTCAAGCCTAGCCCCAGCCAAAAACTGCAAAAAAAAAAAAAAAAGACAGGCTACCCACTTTAAATATGCAAATGTTTACTAACTGAAGTGTGCCAGACACTGTGCCTCTAAGTGGCTGGGGACATGGGGACAGTGACATTCCACTCTGTACTCCAGGGCCAGACAGTAAACATGTTCAGCTTTGCTAGGCATACAGTCCCTACCCAACGCTATCACTGCAGCATGAAAGTAATCCCAGATGACAAAAACAAGTGCCACAGCTGTGTTCCAGTAAATCTTTATTTACAAAAATAGGAGGCGGGAAGGAATTGGGGCTGCAGTTTGGGGGCCCCCGGTTTAGAGGATAAAATGAATATGGGAATAAATACACTGCAATATGATGAATACGACAAGGAAGGTTTCATTAATGTCGCAGTTGGAGGAATCCTAACTGAGTGCTGAAGGAAAACTTCCATCTTGCTCAGCAACAGTGCAACCCAACACTTGCCATACTCCAGCTTTCAGAAGCTCCCTACACAACAGTCAGAAAAGAGCCACCCATTTTCTCCCTTTTCCCAGTTCCTTAGGAGTCAGGAGCCAGTCCGCCCAGAAAGCTGAAGCCTGAGCTCACCTGTACACAACCTGGTCATTCTACCTGCAGAGTCCAGTACAAACCTTGCCAAGAATAAAATCCTTGAAAATAAGGTTGATGGGAACAGAGGGGTGGAAGTGGGGTTTCTAGTAAGCCAATCTTCCCTATGGGAGACATTAGCCACTGCCAGAGCACATTTAGAAAGCAACAGAAGGCCAGGCATGGTGGCTCACTCCTGTAATCCTGGCACTCCAGGAGGTCAAGGCAGGTGGATCACTTGAGCTCAGGAATTCAAGACCAGCCTGAGCAATAGCAAGACCCTGTCTCTACTAAAAATAAAAAAAATGAGACAAGAGGACCACTTGAGACCAAGAACTTGAGGTTGCTGTGAGCTATAATGCCACAGCACTCAAGTCAGGGTGCCAGAGTGAGAATCTGCCTCAAAAAAAAAAAGAAAAGAAAAGAAAAAAGAAAAAAAGAAAAAGAAAAAGAAAAGAAAAGAGAAAAAGAGAAACAGAAATCAAATATAAGGATGAAAAAAAATTAAAAATTAATGGCCAGTCAAGCACTCTGGGAGGTCAAGGCAGAAGGATCGCTTGAGTCTAAGAGTTTGAGACCAGACTGGGCAGCATAGTCAGACCACATCTCTAAAAAACTGAGGCAACAAGATCACTTAAGCCCAGGAGTTAGAGGTTGTAGTGAGCTACGATGATGCCACTGCCTCTAGCTGGGACAAAAGAGACTCTAATAAGTTAAAAAATAAAAATAAAAATCATGGTTGAACATCATACTTCATGCCTATAAACCCAGCATTTCGAGAGGCCAAGGTAAGAGGATTGCTTGAGGCCAGGAGTTCAAGAGCAGCCTGGGCAACACAGTGAGACTTTATCTACAAAAAAATTTTTTTTAATTATTCAGGCGCAGAGCCTGTAGCTCAAGCAGCTAGGATGCCAGCCACATACACAGAGCTGGCGAGTTCAAATTCAGCCAGAGTCCACCAAACAACGACAATTGCAACAAAAAAATAGCCGGGCATTGTGGCGGGCACCTGTAGTCCTAGCTACTTGGGAGTCTGAGGCAAGAGAATCACTTAAGCCCAAGAGTTTGAGGTTGCTGTGAGCTGTGATGCCACAGCACTCTACCTGGGGCAACAGCTTGAGACTGTCTCAAACAAATAAATAAATAAATAAGTAAACATAAATAAAAAAAAATTTATTCAGGGCAGCGCCTGTGGCTCAAAGGAGTAGGGCACTGGCCCCATACACCAAAGGTGGTAGGTTCAAACCTGACCCCGGCCAAAAACTGCAAAAAAAAAAAAAAAAAAAATCATTCAGGTGTGTTGGGCAGCGCCTGTGGCTCAGTGAGTAGGGTGCAGGCCCCATATACCAAGGGAGATGGGTTTGAACTCAGCCCTGGCCAAACCGCAACAAAAAAATAGCCGGGTGTTGTGGTGGGTGCCTGTAGTCCCAGCTCCTCGGGAAGCTGAGGCAAAAGAATCGCCTAAGCCCAGGAGTTGGAAGTTGCTGTGGGCTGTGATGCCACAGCACTCTACCAAGGGTGACAAAGTGAGACTGTGTCTCTTTAAAAAAAAAACAAACTATTCAGGTGTGGTGGTGCACACCTGCCGTCCCAGCTATTCCAGAGGCTGATCTTCATGGCAAGAGAATCTCTTGAGTCCAAGAGTTTGATGTTGTTGTGAGCTATGATGTCACAGCACTATAGCAAGGGCAACAGAGACTTTGTCTCAAAACAAAATAAAATGAAATAAAATTTTTTTTTTTTTGTAGAGACAGAGAGTGCCGTGGTGTCACACAGCTCACAGCAACCCCCAACTCCTGGGCTTAGGCGATTCTCTTGCCTCAGCCTCCCGAGGAGCTGGGACCACAGGTGCCCGCCACAACGCCCAGCTATTTTTTGTTGCAGTTTGGCCAGGGCCGGGTTTGAACCCACCACCTTCGGTATATGGGGCCGGCGCCCTACTCGATGAGCCACAGGCACCGCCCAGTAATTTTTTTTAATCATAAAAAATAAAAGAATTAAGGCCTCTGCTGTGACACCAAGGCACTTCCCAGTCTGCCACGGAGTCCCAAGCCATTCCTTTCCAGCCAGAACAGTCGGCTCTCCCTCCTGTCCCCTGCCCTGCAGTGAGTGCTCCAGGGTCAACTCTAAATACCCTACCCCACATCACTGGCCCCACTGGACACATGGATTCCCCATCCTAACCCCAGCCTCATCTCTACAACCCTGGGTTTGCATCTCCCCCCGCCCTAGCCTCTGTTGTGATTGAGGCCTGTTTCCTGTGGATTAACTAAGGATGAACATACTGTCTGTTACCCACCTCCCAGGTCTGCCGTAAGGGATGACTGGAAGAACAAACACCACGCCCAACCCAGTGCTTGTTCTCAGTAGGTTCGCAACTGGCAGCCGCTGTCACCACAGCTCTGCTCCTGATCCCAGGGCCGCAGGACGGTCCACATCAGCAATGACAACAGCACTTATCCCTCTAGAGTCCCACACAGCTGGTGAAGCCTCCCGTCTCCCCCGAGTTGCTCTGGGTGCTGGGCAGATGTGGCACCAGTGCTTCTACTGTCTCTTATGCACCAAGGACCTGTCCCCACACTGATGTGTCACAGCCCAAGGGCACTGGTACCAATCTGCCCAAAGAACAACCTTCAAAGACCACGAGGACAAACTCATGGACATTCAGGACCTGTTGGTGGACTCTTTTCACTAACTCCTGGGAGACAGCGCACTTGTAATTCTCAGAAAACCCTCTGAGATAAACACCCCGAGGCTACATTTAAACAACACTAAACAATCTGTTTCAAGGTTCCCACTCCAGGGCAGTGAGCATGGACATGTGGCACACACTGGGTCACAACATACTGCCTCCCACAGGTGGTTAATCCTAGTCCTGCTCATTTGCTTACATGTTTTTCCACATTTTTAGTAGTCAAAGAAATACACTTGATATAAAGAAGCTGTAAAGCTTTAAAAAAATACAGAAAATTATTTTCTCCCCTGAACTAGCTTCCCAGATTATATCACTGGGTTTCTCTTCAGACATTTTTCAAGAGTTTGGAAATAAAGCTCATAAAATACTGTGAACCAATTCTAAACAGATTTGCTATGTTTAAAAGAGTTAAGAAATTTTGCAGGAAGCTTAGAGAGGACGGCAGGCAGGCCCAGGACAACCTCACAGCACAAAGGCGGCCATCCTGAGGTCCCTGTCCCTGAGGTCCACACACACGGTACAGTCTGTTTACACCCAAAGCCTCTCCCCTGTAGGAATGATGTCACCTGTAGCAAGCTGGAATCTGGACACGAGAGGACGACTCAGGAGCGTCTGGCTGTAGCAGGAAGCGATTTCTGTTAAGGCAGGAGAAAGCGTCCCTTCTCCAACTTCCCAAGCCCTCCTTCCTCACAGATTCAACATGGAGAAAACACAGTAGGGAGAGAAACAAAGACTGGTTCTATCACCCACCAAATAACAGCCGGGCTGAGGCTACGAACACCACCTAACCTAAGGATAACCATGGCCTCTTTGGGGCAATGTCCAGAGGACAAATGTCCCTTCCACACTTTTTCTACACAAACTGCCAGAATATCAAAGGAGCCAGAGAGACCAAATGTTACCTCACCCACCTGTTTTCTCATCCACAAAATGGGGAAAGAGTGCTACTCTAGGAAGGATGAGGTGATGGTCACCAGCTGTAACACCAACAACCCTGACGCCGTGCTCCCCGGCACAGAGAAGGAACCAACAAATAGGGTCCCTGTGCCTCCCGGAGGGGCTTCGGGCTCCCCATCTCAGGAGGTTTAGAAGGACAGGACAGAGAAGTTCACTCTTCACATCTGTAAGAAGACGTGACATGTGACCAGACACCAAAACTAGCCCTCTCCTGTGGGCCTCGCAATACTCTGCAGCCACTACAGCAAACAGCAGCTCTCAAGCTCACACAAAAAGACAACGTGACTGGCTCGGCGCCTGTGGCTCAACGGGCTAAGGCGCCAGCTACGTACACCTGAGCTGGCGAGTTCGAATCCAGCCCAGGCCTGCCAAACAACAATGACGGCTGCAACCAAAAAATGGCCGGGCGTTGTGGCGGGTGCCTGTAGTCCCAGCTACTTGGGAGGCGGAGGCAGAAGACTTGCTTGAGCCCAGGAATTGGAGGTTGCTGTGAGCTGTGATGCCACAGCACTCTCTCCAGGGTGACAGCTTGAGGCTCTGTCTCAAAAAAAAAAAAAGACAACATGACTGGGCTCGGCGCCTGTAGCTCAGCAGCAAGGGCACCAGCCACATACACCAGAGCTGGCGGGTTCGAATCCAGCCCGGGCCCGCCAAACAACAATGACAGCTACAACCAAAAAATAGCTGGGCATTGTGGAGAGCTCCTGTAGTCCCAGCTACCTGTAAGGCTGAGGCAAGAGAATCGCTTAAGCCCAGGAGTTAGAAATTGCTGTGAGCTAAGATGCCACAGCACTCTACCCAGGGTGACAGCTGAAGGCTCTGTCTCAAAAAAAAAAAAAAAAAAAAAAAAAAAGACAACATGACTGTTTATGTGAAAAAGGCAACAAAGTGGAGTGTGACTGTGTATGTGACACACACACACACACACATATCCCAGAAATGGCCCTTCATTCAATCCTTCTGACTCCACAAACACTAGAATACTAGGGGTACTGGTTAACCCCAAACGAGGACCACAGACATGTACAGCTTGCACTTCTGAAACCCCCTAAAATGAAGATAAACAACAAAGATCCCAAAAGTCAGGGACAATTTTGGCAAAGAGTAAGCACAAGTATTAATAGACTGACAGACAGCACAGGCTGCAGAGGGGCAAACCCCAAAGACTCAGGTGCTAGGGTAGCAGTTGCCCTGTACAAAGAGGGAGGTGGAGACTCCACCATGAAGGACTGACCGAGGCTGCAGTGTAACAGCTAGACACCCACACTGGGTTCACTAAAGTCCACGGGGGGCACCTGTGGCTCAGTGGGTAGGGCGCCAACCCCATATACCGAGGGTGGCGCGTTGAACCCGGTCCCGGCCAAACCGCAACAAAAAAATAGCCGGGCATGTGATGGACGCCTGTAGTCCCAGCTACTCGAGAGGCTGAGGCAAGACAATCGCTTAAGCCCAGGAGTTGGAGGTTGCTGAGAACTATGACGCCACAGCACTCTACCAAGGGCGATAAAGTGAGACTCTGTCTCTAAAAAAATAAATAAATAAAAATAGAACATTTACTGCACTGCTGGTGAGGATGCAAGCTAATACGTCCCTTTTGGAAAGAAGTATGGAGAATACTCAGATCTAAAAGTAGACCTGCCGTTCAATCCTGCAATTCCTCTACTAGGAGTAAATCCATAAAGACAAAAATCACTTTAGGGCAGTGCCTGTGGCTCATCGAGTATGGCACCAGCCCCATATACTGAAGGTGGCGGGTCCAAACTTGGCCTCGGCTGAACTGCAAAACAGAAAAATAGCCAGGTGTTGTGGCGGGTGCCTGTACTCCCAGCTACTTGGGAGGCTGAGGCAAGAGAATCGCCTAAGCCCAGGAGTTGGAGGTTGCTGTGAGCTGTGTGACACAACGGCACTCAACTGAGAGCGATAAAGTGAGACTCTGTCTCTACCAAAAAAAAAAAAAAAGAAAAAGACAAAAATCACTTTATAACAAAGATATTGGCACCAGATTGTTCATTGCAGCTCAATTCATACTAGCCAAATCATGAAAGAAGCCCAAGTGCCCATCAACCCATGAATATAAATTGTGGCATATGTATACCATGGAATATTATACAGCCTTTAAAAAGATGGAGATGGGGCAACACCCGTGGCTCAAAGGAGTAGGTGGTGGGTTCAAACCCAGCCCGGACTTTAAAAAAAAAAAAAGATGGAGACTTTACCTCTTTTATGGTTTATATGGATGGAGCTGGAACATATCCTACCTAGTAAAGTATCTCAAGAATAGAGGAAAAAGTATCCAATGTACTCAGTACTATTAAACCAATTTACAATCACTCACATTTTCATACGAAGAACAGATCACAACTATGGCCAAATCATGAAAGAAGCCATAGCTGCGATCTATTCTTCACAAGGGAGGAGGTCAGATCGAGGGAGGGTGAATGGTGGGCTCACACCTATGGTGCATATTGCAAGGGTACATGTCAGATCTACTAAGTATAGAGCATAAATGTCTTAGCACAATAATTAAGTAAATTAGGTGAGGGCTATATTAACCAGTACAATGTAAGCATTCCAAACTATATGAAATCAGCACACTGTACCCCATAAATGCATTAATGTATATATGATTTACCTCTATTCATGATTTAATAAAAAATATACATATTCAAAAAAAATTTAAAAATAAGGGAAAAAAAGCAAATCTTCCCTTTCAAAAAAATAGAAAATAGAAAATTTAGCCAGGTGTGGTGACCTGTGCTTGTACTACTAGCCACTTGCGAGATTGAGGCAGGACGATCATTTAAGCCCAGGAGTTCAAGGCTGGCATGAGCTACAATTGTGCCGCTGCAATCCAGCCTATGTGACAAAACAAATTACCATCTCTGAAAAAAAACAAAAAAGATTAAAATGCTCAGAACAATGGATACAGACAAGAACCTAAAAGCCCTAAAAGGCAACACTTCCCCTCAAAAAGCACTGAGAAGCATTGAGGATGGCAATGAGTTCTCAGGAACATCAGTGTGTTCTCTCCAGTGTCATTACGTGCCCTCTTATTTTGAGACAGAGCCTGGGTAGAGTACCATGAGTAGAGTACCCTGGGTAGAGTACCATGGCGTCACAGCTCACAGCAACCTCCAACTCCTGGGCTTAAGCGATTCTCCTGCCTCAGCCTCCCAAGTAGCTGGGACTACAGGCATCCGCCACAACGCCCGGCCATTTTTTGGTTGTAGCTGTCATTCATTGTTTGGCAGGCCCAGGCTGGATTCAAACCCGCCAGCTCAGTTGTATGTGGGCAGTACCTTAGCCACTTGAGCTATAGGTGCCGAGCCTACCTGCCCTCTTAAACGAAGTTCAATGTACAATCTAGTACTTTAGCTCACAAAGGCAGGTAGGGAGATAGAAAAAGACTTGTACAAGGACTCAGTACATTCCCCTTCTTAGAAAGCTGCCCAAGACTGTGCTCTAATAAAACAAGACAGCAAATCCAGACACAGGCAAACATCACAGGGCCACTCTTGTCTGCTACCCAGCAGCTAACTTCCCCTCTTCCTACAGGAAGTGAGATCTCATTTCCCACCCTCCCCGCTCCCCAGGCAGCCCACAGCTTGAGGGAAGCTGAGCCAACCCAGCTACCTAGAAGGAAAGGGGCTTTGGTCTAAGACAAGTCCAGCCCCCTGCAGAGCCATCCCAAACCTGCCCATTACTGGACTTTTCACTTACTAGAGCCAATAAACGTCCTTATTGTTTAAGAAAGTTGAAGACTGCTGCTGTTATTTGATGCCCAAAAAACCCAACTGATACACACTGAATACAAGAAATAAGAACTCAACCTAGAGAAACAAAAGCCCCAGAATGACAACCAGAGGAGGCCTAGGATGGCAGCTGCGCCATAGGCAAGGGGGCAGCCAGTTCTGGTGAAAGCAGCACAGAGGATTCCAGGGGAATAGGTGGGATGGATTATCACTCTTTCTGGGCAATTAGAAAATAGCATTTCTTGCATTTTATTGGAGCACTGTAAAAGTAAAAAGATCCTAACACTAATGTAGCTCCATTTACTTACTTTTTTTTTTTGCAGTTTTTGGCCAGGGCTGTTTGACCCCGCCACCTCCGGCATATGGGACCGGCGCCCTACTCCTTGAGCCACAGGCACCACCCTTATTTATTTTTTTGAGACAGTCTTACTATGTCACCCTTGGTAGAGTGCAGTGGCATCACAGTTCACAGCAACCTCAAAATCTCCAGCTTAAGCGATTCTCTTGCCTCAGCCTCCCAAGTAGCTGGGACTACAGGTGTTCGCCACAATGCCCAGCTATTTTTTGTTGCAGTTTGACTACGGCTGGGTTTGAACCCACCATCCTCGGTATATGAGGCTGGGGCCCTACTCACTGAACCACAGGGGCTGCCCCCAGTACCTTTTCTGAAAAGGTTGTCTTTCCCCTCATGGTGGCACCTCTGTCATAAATCAAGTGACTACTGATGTGCCATGTTTCAAGGCTGTTCCATCCCATCAGCCTACCTGCTTAACCTTTCGCCAACACTATGCTGCTTTAATTACCATAGGTTTTATAAAGTTTTGATATCTGGTAGGTTACACCATTTAGCTTTGTTGTTCTTTTTTTTTTTTTGTAGAGACAGTCTCACTTTGTCACCCTCAGTAGAGTGCCGTGGCGTCACACAGCTCACAGCAACCTCTAACTCCTGGGCTTAGGTGATTTTCTTGCCTCAGCCTCCCAAGTAGGTGGGACTACAGGCACCTGCCACAACGCCTGGCTATTTTTTGTTTGTTTTGCAGTTCACCAAGGCTAGGATTGAACCTGCCACCTTCGGTATATGGGGTTGGCACCCTACTCGCTGAGCCACAGGAGTCACCCAGCTTTGTTCTTCTTTAAGGATGCTCTTGGTCCTTTTGCATTTTCATACAAATTTCAGAATGAATTTTGTCCATAACCAAACAACAGAAGAAAAGCCTGGTGGGATTATGACTGGAGGAATTACATGAAATCTACAGATCAATTTGGGGAGAAGCAACTTCTTTACAACACCAAGTGCTGGTGAGTCTATGGAGCAGCAATGCTAGTAGGTGTGCCCCCAGCTACTAATGCTGCCCTATGCCTTCCCAGCATGTCCATTCCTAGGGATGTGCCCAACAGGGCACATACACACACCCCAAAGGCAGGTGTAAGAACATTAATAGCGGCACTCTTTGAATAGCTAAATGGAAGTAAGCTCAAAGTCTATCAACTACTAGACTGACTGAACCAAACAGACCAAAAGGAAACGCCAATTCTCTCTTTACTTTTCCCAGCTCCCTTTTGTTCCGTTAAGCCTCAAGTGATTCCTGAGTGGCCCGGATGGTCAAACAACAAGAACAATCAGGCCTCAGGACTGGGAACACCCGGAAAATGTCTTCAACCCAGCCAAGGAAAAGCATGCACAGCACTGACATTCACAATAGCTTGTGAGTAGCTTTTTATCCCCTTTACTGTCAGCTACCCCAGGACCTCTGGGCTGGCACTTTTCCTTTCTTCAAGATGCCAAATTATGTTTTCACTCCTTTCTCCCTTCCCCCTATCTTCCTCTCTCTCTCCTCTCTTTCCCATCTCTTCCCCCTCTTTCTAAAAAAATAAACTTATACTTTCATATGGTAATCTTGGCCTAGAGAAACTTTTTTTCACATCCCACATGGAGCACCAACAGAGAACCAACACCTACCAGACACAAAAGACTAAAGCAGCAAACTGGTTTTTTTCTTTTTTGTTTGAGACAGAGTCTCACTTTGTCACCCTCCGTAGAGTGCTGTAGTGTCACAGCTCACAGCAAACTCAAACTGTTGGGCTTAAACCATCCTCTTGCCTCAGCCTCCCAAGTAGCTGGGACTACAGGAGCCCACCACAACACCCGGCTATTTTTTGGTTGTAGTTGTCGTTGTTTGACAGGCCTGGGCTGGATTCGAACCCACCAGCTCCGGTGTATGTGGCTGGCACCCTAGCCGCTGAGCTACAGGCGCCGAGCCTGTACAGAGTAGTTTTAAAATGGAACTTAAAAAATTTTTTTTTTTTTTTTTTACGATTTTTGGCCGGGGCTGGGTTTGAACCCGCCACCTCCAGCATATGGGGCAGGTGCCCTACTCCTTTGAGCCACAGGCACCGCTGGAACTTTAAAAATCTTAAAAACAAAACATTAGAAGTTACATCAATATCCGCACGTGGGCAGATCAAGTACACTCAAAATAGGGGAGACTACATACACCAAAGTAAATCAAAACATGTTCAAAAAGTGACTGTATATGCACATATTACTTTAAGAAAAAATCCAAAAGGGCGGCGCCTGTGGCTCAGTGAGTACGGTGCGCCAGCCCCATATACTGAGGGTGGCAGGTTTGAACTTGGCCGCAGCCAAACTGCAACAAACAGCTGAGCATTGTGGCAGGCGCCTGTAGTCCCAGCTACTCGGGAGGCTAAGGCAAGAGAATCGCCTAAGCCCAGGAATTGGAGGTTGCTGTGAGCTGTGATGCTACAGTACTCTACCAAGAGTGACAAAGTAAGACTCTGTGTCTCTAAAAAAAAAAAAAAAAGAAAAGAAAAAAATCCTGAATTCTGAAAAGCAAAAACCTCTAACCACACTACAATAAAACAAGATACAATAAAAATAGAAATAGGCTTGGCGCCTGTGGCTCAATGGGCTAAGGCACCAGCCATGTACACCTGAGCTGGCGGGTTCAAATCCAGCCTGGGCCCACCAAACAACAATGGTGGCTGCAACCAAAAAATGGCCGGGCGTTGAGCGGTGCCTGTGGCTCAAAGGGGTAGGGTGCTGGCCCCATATGCCGGAGGTGGCGGGTTCAAACCCAGCCCCGGCCAAAAGCTGCAAAAAAAAAAAAAAAAAATGGCCGGGAGTTGTGGCGGGAGCCTGTAGTCCCAGCTACTTCGGAGACGGAGGCAGAGGCGGAGGCAGGAAACTCGCTTGAGCCCAGTAACTGGAGGTTGCTGTGAGCTGTGATGCTACAGCACTCTATCCAGGGTGACAGCTTGAGGCTCTGTCTCAAAAAAATAAAATAAAATAAAATAAAAAATAAAAATAGAAATAAAAATAACCCTAATGGTTGAAAACCTTAGACTCTCTATTGAAAAACTTTCAAATCAAAGTGGAATTCCAATTATGAACTACAATAAAATTGAAGGCTCCCCCTCAGAGACTGTACCTCCTCTTGGCCAAGGCAATCCCTAAAACGGAGCTGCTAGGCATGAGAAAGGAGATTAGATAGGCCTCATCACACCCTGTCCCCCTTTTAAAGAACTCTCCAGTGACTCAAGACCTACCTGCAGGTCCTCAGTAGACACAATAAACCACCAGGGTCTGTCCAGTACTGTCTCTGATTAACAGACACTTTATCTTAAGCATTCATTTTCACTGACTCTTGGTGTTTTAAATAAAGCCTAACTCTTTCAGCCAATTGTTAGTCGAAGAATCTTTAAACCAACCTATAACCTGTAAGCCCCCCACACACACCAGACATCCAATGGCCCAAACCAATGAATGTATGCCTTCCACGGATTGCTTTATGACCTCACCTGTAAATCCTGTCTCCCTAAAATGTATAAAACTAAACTGTATGGGCGGCACCTGTGGCTCAAAGGGATAGGGCACCGGCCCCATATGCCGGAGGTGGCAGGTTCAAACCTAGCCCACAGCCAAAAACTAAAAGAAAAAAAACCCTAACTGTAACTGTAATCCCACCATCTCAAGTCCATGTGAGCCTGGCTTCTTGGGTGTAGCTCTGGGTCATAGTCCTCAACTTTGACTCAGAATAAACGTCCTTAAATTATTTTACAGTCTTTTCCATCGACACAAATTGTAGCTACAGAAGATCTAGCACAAATGGAAAAAGAAGTCTGTATAACAAAACTTTTTTTTTTTTTGAGACAGTCTCAGTATGTCACTTTGGGTAGAGTGCTATAGTGTCACAACTCACAGCAACCTTAAACTCTTGGGCTTAGGCTCCATGCCCATAACTCGATGAGTAGGGTGCCAGCCACATACACCAAAGGTAGCAGATTTGAGCCCAGCCCGGGCCTGCTACACAACAATGACAACTACAACCAAAAAACAGCTGGGTGGCTCGGCACCTGTGGCTCAATGGGCTAAGGCCCCAGCCACGTACACCTGAGCTGGTGGGTTCGAATCCAGCCCGGCCCGCCAAACAACAACGACAGCTGCAACCAAAAAATGGCTGGGCGTTGTGGCAGGCGTCTGCAGTCCCAGCTACTTGGGAGGCAGAGGCAAGAGACTCGCTTGAGCCCAGGAACTGGAGGTTGCTGTGAGCTGTGATGTCACAGCACTCTATTCAGAGTGCTCTATTCAGAGCTTGAGGCTCTCTGTCTCAAAAAAAAAAAAAAAAAAAATTGTTCTGGCCTGAAGTGCTGGCTCATGCTTGTAATTCTAGCTTTGAGAGGCCTAGGCAGTATTACTTGAGGCCAGTTCATGACCAGTCTCAGCAACTTAGGGAGACTTCTTCTTTACAAAAAGAAAAAAAAAAAAAGAAAAGAAACTATCCAGGTATGGTGGTGCACCTATAGTCTTAGCTACTTGGGAGGCGGAGGCTGAGGCAGGAAGAGGACTGGTCAAGCCCAGAAGTTGGAGGCTGCAGCGAGCTATGATGATACCAGTGCACTCTAGCCCTAGCTGGACAACAGAACAAGACTCTGTTCTGAAATAAAAAGCTGAGTGAAACAAGAAATAAAATAGATAACCACTCAGAGAAAGTTATTAGTACTCCCAATTTTTTAAATTTTTGAGACACAGTCTCACCCTTGATAGAGTACCCTGGTGTCATCATAGCTCACAGTAACCACTCCTTTTGAATAAGCAGTTAATTCAGCAAGTAGGAGGAGGGAAGACAACTTCAATTTCAATATACAGCTAGAGATGAACTGCTGGGCAGACGTGCTATACAAAAGCCTCCCTTCCACAAATGCAGCATTGAAATTTAACAAGGACCTGTCACATAAGAGAAATAGATAAAACATGTAGCTCTAATTCAGTTTCTCCTTCCTTTTCCACCTCCAAATAATGATAAATTAGTAAACAAGAAGTATTTTGCAAATGCAGCTGAAATCAAGTTCTTTATTGCAAATCTGATTCAGAAGGGAACAGAAAACGCAGAAGGCATTTGTACTGGATTGTTCCTTCTAACTAGATCAACAAAGCTGTTTCTGACCACAGTGACATCAACAGTGACAGATGATAGAACTGGTTCAATTAAACTATGGGGGCCACAGCACCAGAAGCCAGGACACTCCAGGCAGGTTGAATTGGAGGAAGGAAAGCTTGGGGAGCTCTTGCCTCGTTGTAGTTTGGACTTGTGGTCCTGAGCTTGTGCCAGGAAAGAGCCAGCAACATAACACACCAGCTGCCCAGTCCCAGCCCACTACCCACAGGCATGCCTGTCTTAAAATGTGTCCTGTGTCCCTTTTACAATTAGTTATCTATGTTACAAATACACATTCAGTACAACAAATTCAAATGATACTAACAAAACTATCCAACTTAAAAGCTAACTACTGCTAACAATTTATGGATATCTTTTCGCACCTTTTTCTCTGCTTATATAAACCTCTGTGCAGAGTTGTGACCTGAAATTTTCTTCTACAAATGAGGGAAGTTACTATATTATGTATGCTGCAACTTGGGTTCTTCTCTTAATATACTGTAATCATCCTTCTAAGAAAATACAGAGCAATCTAGTGCATTTTTTCTTTATTTTGAGATAAGAGTCTCACTATGTCACCCTCAGTAGAGTGCTGTGGCGTCACAGCTCACAGCAACCTTAAACTCTTGGGCTTAAGCGATTCTCTTGCCTCAGCCTCCCAAGTAGCTGGGACTACAGGCGCCTGCCACAAGGCACGGCTATTTTTTGGTTGTAGTTGTCATTGTTCTTTGGCAGGCCCAAACTAGGTTTTGAACCCACCAGCTCTGGTGTATGTGGCTGGCACCCTAGCTGCTGAGCCACAAGTGCTGAGCCTCATTCTTTTTCTTTTATTTTTAAGATAGAGACTCACTTTGTTGCCCAGGCTAGAGTGCTGTAATATCTGCCTAGCTTACATCAACGTCAAACTCCTAGATTCAAGCTAATAAGAGGTTATTTCATCCTCCCAAGTAGTTGGGACTACAGGTATGAACAACCATGCCTGGCTATTTTTTCTATTTTTGGTAGAGACAGGGTCTCACTCTTGCTCAGGCTGGTCTCAAATTCCTGAGCTCAAGGGACCATTCCACCTTGCCCAGCCTCTTTTTGTCTTGATCTGACTATAGACCAAAGATTTTGCCAACAAACACACATTCAGTATGACACAGCGGTTAAGAGCACAAGCTTTTTTTTGTTTTTTGAGGCAGAGTCTTCTCACTTTGTTGCCCTCTGTAGAGTACTGTGCCATCATAGCTCTCAGCAACCTCAAATTCTTGGATTCAAGTGATCCTCTTGCCTCAGAATCCGGAGTCGCTGAGACTACAAGGGTACTATCACGCCCAGCTAGTACCTCATACTTTTTTTAATACCTACAAAAGCACTGCATCACAGAGGCCAGGCTGGGAGGCTCACGCCTGTAATCCTAGCACTCTGAGAGGCCGAGGTGAGTGGATTGCTTGAGCTCAGGAATTCAAGATCAGCCTGACCAAGAGCAAGACTCCTTCTCTAAAAACAGTCAGGCATTGTGGCAGGTGCCTATAGTCCCAGATACTAGGAGCTGAGGCAAGAGAATCAATTGCTTGAGCCCAAAGAGTTTGAGGTTTCTGTGAGCTACGATGCCTCGGCACTCTGAGGGTGACAAAGTAAGACTTTTTTTTCTTTTATTTTTTATTTTTGTAGAGAGAGTCTCACTTTGTCACCCTTGGTAGAGTGCTGTGGCATCACAGCTCACAGCAACCTCCAGCTCCTGGGCTTAGGCAATTCTCTTGCCTCAGCCTCCCGAGTAGCTGGGACTACAGGCGCCCGCCGCAACGCCTGGCTATTTTTTGTTGCAGTTTGACCGGGGCCGGGTTTGAACCCACCACCCTCAGTATATGGGGTCGGCGCCCTACTCACTGAGCCACAGGTACCACCCCGAAGTAAGACTTTAAAAAAGAAAAAAAGGGGGCGGCACCTGTGGCTCAGTGAGTAGGGCGCCAGCCCCATATACCGAGGGTGGTAGGTTCAAACCCGGCCCCGGCCAAACTGCAACAAAAAATAGCCAGACGTTGCGGCGGGCGCCTGTAGTCCCAGCTACTCGGGAGGCTGAGGCAAGAGAATCGCCTAACTCTAGGAGTTGTAGGTTGCTGTGAGCTGTGTGACGCGACGGCACTCTATAGAGAGCGATAAAGCGAGACTCTGTCTCTACAAAAAAAAAAAAAAGCACCACATCATGTCATCATGTAGTGGTATCACATCTTATTAACCAATTGTCCTGTCATGTAAACTACAAGGTGTCTCAAAAGTCACCCCTAAAATGACCATGCAAAGGGAAAATGTGAAATTATAGCTAAATGTACCTTTATTTACAAAATATTCACTATAGGCCAGGTGCAGCAGCTCACCCAGCTACTCTGAAGGCTGAGGCAGGAGGACTGCTTGCACCAAGGAGTTGGAGGTTGCTGTGAGCTAGGATGAGGCCCCTGCAGGCCGGGAGCAACAGAGTGAGATTGTCTCTAAAAATATATATATACACACACGCATTACAAAATATTTTGAAAAATTTTGTAATAAATATTTTATAAATAAAGGTACCTTTAGCTATCATTTCCCATTTCCCCTATAAATGATGACTTTTGGGACATTTCGTATTTTCAACTGTGTACTATGACAAAGCTAACAACCAACACCTTGGAACACGTATCTCTGAACTAGTATTTCTGAACCATCTGGCATTTCAACAAAGCACATTTTTAGTTTATGTGCAAGAAATGAAAGGCAAAAAGAAAGGCAAGGAAGGAATTGAGAACTGTAACCCTGCCAGAGAAACCAATCACAGGTAAATTTATCACAGGCGTCAGAGGCCCTTTAGCAATGAACCTGCAGAGTGACACTGAACAACCTATTTACTCAAAACATAAAACAAAATTAAAAAACCCTTCCTCTTCCCACCCTCCTCTAACTATGGCATCCCACAGTTAGGCTGTAGGAGGCAGAAATGAGCCAACACTGTCACCAGAAGTCCCCAAGGAGACTCCTTAGCAACACAGGGCTCTAGCCTGAATGCAACACCTCCCATGCCACCTCCCATGCCCAAGTGAGGAGACACTCCATCAGGCTGTCTGATTAACCACTTTGGCTGTGCAGAGAATCCTCCTAACAGCCACTGACAGTGGCTAACAGTAAGTAACAGCTGTCCTTAATGCCATGCCCTATCTGCAGATGAAGAAATGTGAAAGAAAAGGCCAACATCCTACACTAGTCTCACTAGCGCACATCACCATAAACCAGAGACGGATGCCCCAGGTGTGTGTTTATAGAGATGGTTCATCAACAGCTCAACCCTCACAAATACATCTTCCCTTTGATGAAAATATATAAATCCAAAGACACTGAAGGGAGGGAGCTTAAAGGGTCCAACTGGGGTGGCAACTGTGGCTCAGCGAGTAGGGCACCGGCCCCATATGCCAAAGGTGGTGTGTTCAAACCCGGCCTCTCCCAAACTGCAAAACAGAAAAATAGCCGGGCTATGTGGCGGGCGCCTATAGTCCCAGCTACTCGGGAAGCGGAGGCAAGAGAATCGCCTAAGCCCAGGAGTTGGAGGTTGCTGTGAGCTGTGTGACGCCATGGCACTCTACTGAGGGCGACAAAGTGAGACTGTGTCTCTAAAAAAAAATAAAAAATAAAAATAAATAAAAGGGTCCAACTGGTTTAAAAAATGATCTCCAAAAAGAAAAGAAAACAAAACAAAACAAAATAGAAAATGATCTCCAACGAAGCTCAAAGGACTATAATTGGAACCCACATACCATTTCTTTCTTCTCTAAGCCTCAGACAGAGAAAGAAACCGAGGACAATTACATCACTAGCCACTGATCAGATCTGATCAGGTCTGAAGTAACAAAGGAAGAACACAAAATCAGGGCCAGGTATTACTCATGGTACTCACAGGTATGCCAATCTGTCATTTCAGTAAGGCAGAAAGGAGGAACATGTGCACTCACTGCAAGTACACTGATTGTATTTATCATTGGTAACAAGCAAACGTTACAAAGCCCTTCCACACTTTCTCACAACTCCCCGATCCCACACTACTGTCTCCCTTAACTCTTAAAAAGCCAGATTGTATCAACCCACTACCCCAAGCTCAGATCACAGGACACACAGCCCACCTTCCCCAAGTTCCCAGCCTCCCCATGTCAATACCGAACCATAAAGCTTTGATATCACTGGAAAGCAGAGCTTGTTAATTAAACCTATTATTTGCCACAGTTGAATTTTATCAACACAATGTTATGATTCATCCAGGATGTGCAAAGAATTACAACAGTCTTTCCCCCGTCAACACAGGGAAGGGCTGAAATGATATAAAGCTGGGAAAGTATATATGCAATGGCCAGGTGCGGTGGCTCCCACCTATAATCAATCCTAGCACTCTTGCTAGGTAGGAGGATCACTTGAGCCCAGGAGTTTGAGGTTGCTGTGAGCTAGGGTAACACCATAGTACTCTAGGCCTGGGCATCAGAGTGAGATTCCATCTCAAAAAAACAAACAAACAAAAATCTATATGCAACGGCTCAGCACCTGTAGCATAGTGGTTACACCAGGCCACATGCACTGAGGCTGGTGGTTTCGAACCCGGCCTAGACCAGCTAAACGACAACTGGAAAAAAAAATTAAAAAAAAAGCTGGCGTTGTGGCCAGTGCCTGTAGTCCCAGCTACTTGGGAGAATGAGGCAAGAGAACTGCTTAAGCTCAAGAGTTTGAGGTTGCTGTGAGCTGTGAGACCATAGCACTCTACCCAGGGAGACACTGTGACACACTATCTCAAAAAAGCAAAAAACTGGCTTGGCGCCTGTGGCTCAAGCGGCTAAGGCGCCAGCCACATACACCTGAGCTGGCAGGTTCGAATCCAGCCTAGACCTGCCAAACAATGACGGCTGCAACCAAAAAATGGCTGGGCGTTGTGGTGGGTGCCTATATTCCCAGCTACTTGGGAGGCAGAGGCAGGAGACTAGCTTGAGTCCAAGAGTTGGAGGTTGCTGTGAGCTTTGATGCCACAGCACTCTATCCAGGGCTACAGCGTGAGGCTCTGTCTCAAAAAACAAACAAATAAAAAAAAAAAACCACTATATACAAAATGTCTTTTACTTATCTCCCATCTTCCAATGTCATTTCAGGCTTAGAATTTATATGCATAATTAACACATTCCTGTTAGTTGAAAGAAAATCTTCCAAGACAGCAGTCATCTCCTGATACTAAAAAGGAGTAACAGCATGGAAGAATGACTTCTATTTTCTACTTTGTGGCTTCTGCAGTGTTTGGATTTTTTTAGCCTGTGTTGTAACTGTTACACCGTTTTTAAGGTCTCAGGAAACTGAAAACATAGAATCAACACCTTATACAGTTTCAAGTTGACTGGGTTCCCTGCTCCATGCTAACAGCATTCTAGGAATTTTGTCAACCTTTACAGCAATGCAGACTTGGCAGATAAGGAAACTGAGGCTCAAGAGAGTAAAAGAGGTCCCATGGCAGGCAGATGTCAATAGAGAAAAGGAACACTCCTGCCTGCGTGAGACCAAGTCAGAGCTGCAGCTGGCCCCCACCCACTGACTGAACATGCCTACTTTCCTTCCAAGATGTTCACCTAAACTCTCCCAGAACAGAAAAGACTCAGCACAGGGTAGCAGCCAGCAACAGCACACACCCTCGTTAGCTGCAAAGATGTCACCTGGGCCACAGAAAGGCCCTGGTTGGTTAAGATATCTGAGCTCGGCTCAGCGCCTATGGCTCAACGGGCTAAGGCGCCAGCCACGTACACCTGAGCTGGTGGGTTCAAATCCAGCCGGGACCCGCCAAACAACAATGACGGCTACAACCAAAAAATGGTCAGGCGTTGTGGCGGGCGCCTATAGTCCCAGCTACTTGGGAGGCAGAGGCAAGAGACTCACTTGAGCCCAGGAATTGGAGGTTGCTGTGAGCTGTGATGTCACAGCACTCTATCCAGGGTGACAGCTTGAGGCTCTATCTCAAAAAAAAAAAAGGATGTCTGCGCTCCTGGAGAAGGCAAGGGCTATCCATGGGGCTTAGCACACAATTTGAGGTTGCTGTGAGCTAGGGTGACACCACAGCACTCTAGCTCCAGCCCAGAAACTCCAACATATAGTAAACAAATGAGCCCCAAGTGTATAAGCCTGCCTATTCAAACCCCCAGGCCCCCGGTCTAGTGTTGAATAGCTACTGTTTATTAATAGCTACTGTTCATCCGGAGCCTGTTTGCTTTGTCCTAGGTACCTTATAAACACTTTAGCACATAAAAGTGTTACTGTCACATTATGCAGAGGAAGAGAATAGAGATTCAAAAAGACTAAATAACTGGCCCCAGGCCACCCAGCTTGTGGGTGCTGGAACCCACATTTGAAGGCAGCTGACCCAAAGCAGGGCTTCCAACATGGGGCGCTTCACTGTGCATCCAGAACCTGCCAAAGAGAGGTGCTCTCCACCAGGAGGGGCAGCTGCTGGAGTGTTGCATCCCCAGCCCTCACAGTGAACTCAGCCTAGGCTCACACTCACAGTAACAACCCACCAGGCCAGAAACGTGTGACTCCAAACCACATCTCCTCTGGGCATTCATCTAGCCACACAGCACAAATTCTCCACAGCCCAGTGTTTCTAGGTGCTTTCTCTGTGCAGTCACTACATCTACTAGGTGTGATCTGGAAAAGGGAAGAAGCATGGAGGGAGCCCAGAGGACAAGAGGTTGAATAGGGAGGGAGCAAATGAGCACACAAACAATAGCCCTTATCAGGAGATGCAAGAGAATGAGCCAGCAAATACAGTCCAAGTCAAACCATTACCAGCAACAAAACCAAGGGCTGCAGAACGTCTGTGTACGGAAAACTCCACACAGAGAAGGAAACACTGGCACCAGGTACCATCACTCAGGTGCCAGGGAAAAATCAACCTAAGACTTGTGCCTCTCTATAGCCTGTGTCTAGTCCCTGCACTGGCCTTCACTAAACAGGATGCTCCGAGATCACTGGACTAGAGAGCCCAGGGACAGGAGCTGCTTCTCTGATAAGGAGCCTGTCCAATCTGAGTGGGGAACCTGTGGCCTCAAGACCACATGTGGCCCTCCAGATCCCCGAGGGAGCCCCTCTTTACTAGATTTGTTCTGTACAACTTGGCCTCAGTCAAGAAGCCGCATGTGGTCTAGAAGGATCCTCAAGGGCCTAGAAGGCCACATGACACAGCAAGTCCCCTACCCCTGCAGGACCCAAGAAAGGTATTCATTTGGAAAAGTCCACAGCTCAGAAACACATGCTCACACACAACATTGTGCGTAAACTGAATAGTTTTTTGAAGAGGAATTTAGCAGAATTCTTACCAAAATGCTGCTCAGTTGGAAAAGCCCATAAGACAGAAATACTCTCATATACTATTATACACAAATTACATGTTTTTGAAGAGACATTTGGCATAGGTTTACCAAAATTGTATATTCCAAAATTACAAATAGCCTAAATGTCCACCAATAGGAGACAGGTTAAATCAAGTACACCCATAAAATATTGTCTGCAGTTGCTCCAATAGATGACACAATCGTCTGCATGGCTGCCATGGAGCACACTGAGATCTCACCATGAGCAGGAGCAGCATGAACACAGACACCTGCGGATGATGTGGACTTTCTTTTTCCTGGGAGGAATTACAAGAAACTTTTCACCGTGGTTTCCTTTCAGGAGGATTGAGAAAGAGCCTTTATATCTTTGTAGGTAGCTTACATTTTCTAACTACCTTTTTAAAAAAAAAAGTTAACTGGGAATACCTGGGCCATGGGATTATAAACTATTTTTTTCTTCTCTATACACTTGTATATTTTTTATAATCTAGTATTTTTTTTTCTGAGGCAGAGCCTCAAGCTGTTCCCCTGGGTAGAGTGCTATGGCCTCACAGCTCACAGCAACCTCCAACTCCTGGGCTCAGGCGATTCTCTTGCCTACGCCTCCCAAGTAGCTGGGATTACAGGCGCCCACCACAACACCTGGCTATTTTTTGGTTGCAGCCGTCACTGTTGTTTAGTGGGTCTGGGCTGAATTTGAACCCGCCAGATCAGGTGTTATGTGGCTGGCGCCATAGCCGCTTGAGCCACAGGTGCCAAGAAAGGACAGTACATTCCTTTTTTAAAAAGACTTACCAGCTGAGCACCTGTGGCTCAATGGGCTAAGGCACCAGCCACGTACACCTGAGCTGGCGGGTTCGAATCCAGCCTGGGCCTGCCAAACAACGACGACGGCTGCAACCAAAAAAATGGCCAGGTGTTGTGGTGGGTGCCTGTAGTCCCAGCTACTTGGGAGGCAGAGGCAGGAGACTCACTTGAGCCCAGGAATTGGAGGTTACTGAGAGCTGTGATGCCACAGCCCTCTATCCAGGGTGACAGCTTGAGGCTCTGTCTCAAAAAAAAAAAAAAAAAGACCTACATGAGGCTGTATTTATGTGTGCAACAGGGATAAACAACCAAACCATAGCAGTTATGGGAAGTTGTGGAAAAGACAGCTTTCATTTTTTATCATATACTTTTTCTTTCCTTTTTACAGTGAGTATGTATACTTTTATAACTCATTTTTTATCAAGAAAAAAACCTAGGAAATTCCACATTATGCTTCAGGACCACATTCTGCCCTAACGATTTCTGAACACTCAGCCCATTCAGTCCCATGGCCAGGTCAGCCAGGCAGGAGATGGCGCCCCTCCCAGACAGGCCTGTTCTCTGTCCCAGCCTGGAACAGAGCTGTTCTTTAAGGTCTGAACTGTATGTAAACACCTGCCGAAAAAAGCTCTGGAAGACACAAAGGAACCATGAAAAGAGTGCTGAAGATGACCTCCTTTCTCCAGCAGGCCCTACAGCGATTCATCCCTCGCAAGATTCTACATACAGAGATGATTCCAAAGCACTTGGGAGAGCCAGCACTGGCTTTCCGGAGCCACGGTCAGTCTCTGCCCTCTCTCAGCTGGCCACTGGCCACACTAGAGTACTTGCATAATGTCAGCCCTCTGGAAAGTAGGCTGACCCTGGAGCTCTATTCTGGGACCCACACATTTCTGACTTTTACATTGAAACAGATTTTTAACATTCTAGGACTCAGCATACTACAGTAGAAGGTCTGTAAGCAGACCACCCAAGGAACGGTAACAAACTGGTCAACATACAGAGGTGGTCAATACCTCCTAGGCCAGCTGTACTGACACATGCATGTGGTACATGTTTTGTCTATGAAAATTACATCAACTTAAAGAGCCAGTCAATGTCAGGAAGTGGTCAGCTATGGAGGTTCTACTGTATTTTCAAGAAATGTTTATTTCAAGTTTGCTACATCTCCCAAAATGCCTTCTCTAACCACCCCACACCCAGGCTGAGTGGGGCCTGACTTAGTGGGCTCCTATGAGACCCTCCCACACAGCTCTGTAACTCACCTGCACATGAGGAAGGCATGCCCTCCGTGTTAGACACTGCACACAGGGGTGAACCAGAAGCTGAGGAGACTTAGTGGGCTCCTATGAGCCCTTCCCACACACCTCTGTAACTCACCTGCACACGGGAAGGCATGCCCTCCATGTTAAGACAAGGCATACAGGGCCAACCAGAAGCAGAGGAATTCTGCTTCAGCGTGTACTCGTTCCAATGGGGGAAAAGGACAATTTAATAAATAAAAGCAAAACTATATGCACAAGTTGTCGTCCATAGATGAATGGATAAATAAGATGTGGTATGCACATGAAATAGAACATTATTCATCAGCTCAGCACCCTTAGCTCATTGAGTGGGGTGCTGGCCACATACACCAAAGGTGGCGGGTTCAAGCCCGGCCCAGGCCTGCCAAACAATGGCAACCAAAAAATAATCAGGAGTTGTGGTGAGCGCCAGTAGTCCCACCTACTCAGGAAGCTGAGGCTAGAGAATCAGTTAAGCCAATGGTTCTCAACCTTCCTAATGCCGTGACCCTTTGATACAGTTCCTCATGTTGTGGTAACTCCCAACCATAAAATTATTTTCATTGCTACTTCATAACTATAATTTTACTACTGTTATGAATCATAATGTAAACATCCAATACACAGGATGGTCTTAGGTGACCCTGTCAAAAGGTTGTTCGATCCCCAAAGGGGTCGAGACCCACAGGTTGAGAACCGCTGACTTGAGCCAAAGAGTCCGAGGTTGCCGTGAGCTATGATCCACAGCACTCTACCAAGGGTGACAGAGTGAGACTTTGTCTCAAAAAAAAAAAAATTGACTTGGCTGGGCATGGTGGCTCACGCCTGTAATCCTAGCACTCTGGGAGGCCAAGGCCAGTGGATAACTTGAGCTCACGGGTTTAAGACCAGCCATAGACTGGTTGAGACTCTGTCTCAAAAAGAAAAAAAAAAGAAAATTACTTTAAAAAACTGGCGCTGGGGGGCGGCGCCTGTGGCTCATTGAGTAGGGCACTGGCCCCATATACCAAAGGTGGCAGGTTCAAACCCGGCCTCAGTTGAACTGCAAAAACAGAAAAATAGCCGGGCTTTATGGCAGGCACCTGTAGTCCCAGCTACTGGGGAGACTGAGGCAAGAGAATCGCCTAAGTCCAGGAGTTGGAGGTTGCTGTGAGCTGTGTGATGCCACAGCACTCTACCGAGGGCCATAAAAGACTGTCTCCACAAAAAAAAAAAACAAAACTGGCACTGGGGGTAGCGCCTGTGACTCAATGGAGTAGGGTGCTGGCCCCATATACTGAGGGTGGCAGGTTCAAACCCGGCCTCGGCCAAACTGCAATGAAAAATAGCCAGGCGTTGTGGCAGGCAGCTATAGTCACAGCTACCCGGGAGGCTGAGGCAAGAGAATCACCTGAGCCCAAGAGGGGGAGGTTGCTGTGAGCTGTGACGTCACAGCACTCTACCAAGGGTGACAGAGGGAGACTCTGTCTCTAAAATAAATAAATAAATAAAAAAGGGTAGTGCCTGTGGCTCAGGGAGTAGGGCGCTGGCCCCATATACCGGAGGTGGTGGGTTCAAACCCGACCTGGCCAAAAAGAAAAAGAATTAAAGTAGCAAATATCTCATAAGAGGGAGTCAAAACCATTAAAAAAAAAAAAAGGCTCGGCGCCTGTGGCTCAACGGGATAAGGCGCCAACTACGTACACCTGAGCTGGCAGGTTCGAATTCAGCCCGGGCCCACCAAACAACAATGACGGCTGCAACCAAAAAAATGGCCGGGGGTTGTGGCGGGCGCCTGTAGTCCCAGCTACTTGGGAGGCGGAGGCAGGAGACTTGCTTGAGCCCAGAAATTGGAGGTTGCTGTGAGCTGTGATGCCACGGCACTCTACCCAGGGTGACAGCTTGAGGCTCTGTCTCAAAAAAAAAAAAAAGAAAGAAAAAAAGAAATGAAGGAGGAAAAAGATGTCTTTTTGAGGGGAAAAACTGTCAACTGTGCATACAGTATATTGTAGCATTGGTGCAATTCCAAACACAAACACATTATCAGGGGACAGAAACACACCAGAATCCTTAGTGTAGTTATTTCTGCACTAATGAGTTACGGGTGATTTATATTTTTATTTTGGTATTTATTCTTTTTAGTATTCCAAATTTTCTTCAGTAAAAACATTACTTTTATCAATGGAGAAAAGCACAACGCCTGATGAATAACAGATGCTCAAGAAGTATTTGCTGCCTAACAGGTGGATTAAAAATGCAATCAATACTGCTTCTGCAACACTGGAGAGGAAAAGCCTGCTGGTTTTCTTGGAAAAGAAGAAGAGGATATAGACTACAGCTACAAAACTGGCTGCAGAGGTAAGAACGGAAGGAAGTAACATAAGAGAACGTGAAATAGACTTCATTTGCCCACAGAAACCTCCTGCTGCACACAGAGCTTTACAGTGTTGCTACCAGCATTCTACAGCTCACACCAAGGTTGTTTCTCAGGTAACACGGAAAATCAACAAGTACAGCTAAGAACAAAGCTCAAGCAAGATTTCTAGCTCAAGTCACTACAGCAAACCTCCCTCCCAAGGCAAAGAGATTTCCCACATGCCACCCACAGATATAAACAATGATATCATCCATGGTGAAGCTCAGGTCTGCCAACTCCCAGGTGAGAAGGCCCAGTCTTAATGGCACTTTTTAAACCTAAAAGCTGGTTATAAACAATTTTATTTCACCAGAAAGCTCACCATCTCTGCCCCCCCACCGCAATTCTCCAACCTTTCTTTGTTCAAACAGACCCAAAGCTCCAGAGGCTATCCAAGTCCCAGAAAAGCAGCTCAAAAAACACTCAGTTATGATTTGAAAAAAAAAAAGTCTATTCACATTGTATCCCATAAATGTATAGTTATGATTTAATAAAAAATTAAATTAAAAAAAGGTAGTCTAGTTAGAAAGGTACTCTGCCTTTCTACATGAAATTTACTCATAAGCCAAAAATACGAGATTTATAGCTCAAAGCCCAACAGATGTCTGCTGGAAATTTTATTTTTTAAGGAGAAATGCATTGTTTTAAAATCCAGCATAGATAGGCCCTATTTAACACTGCCTGCCTGCCCAGGACAAGATATGCACATGTAACAGCAGAGAAGCCTCATTACCGAATTCAGAAATACATGCCCTGGCCCACCTAGCCTATTCTGGTTTGAAATAGAAACCAACACAGAAAAGATCAATCTTAAACAGTAGAATAATGAGACACACATAACCAGCACACAGCCATTAGCAACATGAGTCAGTACTTTGTGCAAGGTGGGGGGGGGGCGGGGGGGAGGCTTGAAAGCACAATAAAAATAATCCTTTAGGAAAAGTGAACTGAAATTCAAAAGGGGGTGGGAGTGGTTGAACAGGCCAACAAAAGCCTTAACAAAAATCCATCAGCCATGCCCAAGGCAACTAGCCCCATGCAGAAACCAGTTCAGACTTGCCATTCCTGAAATTCCACTCCCAAGGTTTTAAGGATCTTCCTTCCCCAGGCTTTTTTACCCATTTGGGCCCAGTGGAAATTGGAGGGGGCCCAGGACACTGCTGTCAGACCTGCACAATAGGCATAGGCAAGGACTCTGCAATCAGCTTTAAGGGGCCAGTGGATAACCAAAATTCATAGGCAATCAAAAAGCTTGGTGGAGGGGCAGCCAGCCTCCTTCCCTAACCAATCAGTGAACACTGAGTCCAGAGCCAGCTTGGGCCAGAGTGAAGTCAAACAGAAAGGATAGGCCAAGAGGCAGGACAAGCGGAGGAAGGATGACAGGAAAGATGACGTGACCCTGCTGAAACAGCTCAGTCCCACAATTAGAAAAAAAACCACCAACAACCAAGGTGGTAGTGGGAATGCCAAATGCCATCTTGGACAAAAATAAATTCCCCACCTATAACTACTGTATGCCCAAACAGTGTCTCCAAGGCCTTTAACAAGTTAACAGGTTTGGCCATAAGGTAAACTGGGTCTCAGTCCTCACTTGTGGCCACGACTGGGTTTGGTTTCCCCCTTTATTATCCTCAGTCCTCCCGTGATCTCCAACAATGAGCAGATACCCAGACCTGGCTGCCCTCCCTAGCTCTTCTAAGCCATTCTGGAGCTTAGACAGCTGATAGTTATGACAATAGAACATTAGCTGGCCACAGAATTGGAGGTGAAGAAGTCACAGTTGTCATAGTTTCATCAAGCACAACAGAAGAAAAGGGTCAGGAATTGAGAGAAAGGGAATGGAAAAATAGGTAACCAACAAAAACAACATACATTTCATCACCTTCCTATGGGGGGAAACACTTCACTACAAATCTATGAGAGGCTCCCAAGGGCCCCAACAGATGCCCAAGGCAAGCATAATTATTCCCATTTTACAGATGCAGGGGCTGATACTCAGAGACTAACCCAACAAGGACCAAAACTCAGCTGGTCAGGCTCCAAGAGACACACTTGCCTGAACAAGCAAAGGCTCCCCAAATGATTGCCAATCCCAAAGGAAAGCATCCTCAGGCTCCACACCTGTAGCGCAAGCGGCTAGGGCACTAGCCACATACACTGGAGCTAGTGGGTTCAAATCCAGCCCCCGCCTGCCAAACAACAAGAACTAGAACCAAAAAATAGCCAGGCATTGTTGCGGGGACATGTAGTCCCAGCTACTTGGGAGGCTGAGGCAAGAGAATTGCTGCATTAACCTTCCTAATGCCGCAATGTATTTTCATTGTTACAAAGGGGTTGTGACCCACAGGTTGAGAACCCCTGGCTTAAGCCCAAGAGTTGGAGGTTGCTGTGAGCTGTGACACCATAGCACTCTACCCAGGGTGACAGTTTGAGACTCTGTCTCAAAAAAAAAAAGAAAGAAAAGAAAAGAAAAGAAAAAAGGAAAGCATACTCAAAGGCAGGTCTCCTTGGGCCACTGCCTTTCTGAGTACCATTCTAGCCATGCCTTATTACTTATTACCTATTACCACACACACCAAGTCTGTTAAATTCTTAAGGGTTCCAAATGCTCTTTCCCATGGACATCTCCCCACAGCACTGAACAAGCACCATTAATGTTCTGCACCTTGCATTCCTTCTCTTGTCTATGCCTAGGCCAGCACCTGTGGCAATTACAGGCACAGCTTGGCTCCAAGGGCAGGACCACAGTGGCTAATGTCTGTCTTAGGACTCTACAGCATTATACAAACAGCCATAGAAGGAACAACTACTGAGTACCAACTGTGTGCCAGGTCCTCTGCCAGGGCCTGCCATCTTCCCAAACCTATCAAGTGGAGAGTGCAATGTCCCTGTTTACGCCAATGAAGACTTAGAGACACCCAAAGTTGCTGGGCTTTAAGGTGACCGAAGCAAGATTTGCACCACAAAGCTTGGGCCTCCTAAGTCCCACCTTAACACACACTGCTGTGCAGCCAGCCACACGGCTAAATGGCTGCAATCAGATACTGGAGAAAGCTGTGCTAAGACTTCAGATGGATGGTTACAAAAATCAAACAGGATGATAATGTATAATGCCGCATCAAATGCACACTAAACCTTAAAGGTAAAAAAGAAAACTTAGGGAAAGTTTAACAGTCCTGTAAACCAACGGCTTTTAAAGCTTTCTCTCAGGCAGCCATTTAGCAAACGATACACTGGAAAAACCTCCGCAGCCCCCTTCACCCACTTCTTTCAAGCTCACCGCTGCCTTGAAAACACCCCTTCTTGCCCAAAGGTGGGCTCCGATCTCCCCGATATTTAGAAAGAAAACAAAAAATCTTCCAATTTTATGAAAGCAAATCCACTCTTCAGAGGCCCAAATTTCAACGATGCTGTATCTGACTTCGGGGGTGGGGAGGACCAGAAAAGGGGGGGTGGAGAACCATCTGGCAGGCCCCGCGTAGCGACATCCTGTTTATTATTAAACATTTTTAGCAATAGAGCATTAAGTGTTTTGAAAATAACCCTCTTGTTCCCGCAATGGAGCAGAGACAGACTGGGGCGGCCATTTACCTCCCTTCCCCAGCTACAGCCCGACCGCGGGATGCCACCTCGGGGAGGCGTTTGTAAAAGTGCGGGGATGAGACCCGGGGACCGCGGGAGCGTGCTGGGGCCCGGAATCCGGACACCGAAAGGCCGCTCCGGGAGACCCTCCGCCCCCCAGCCCCCCCGGGCCGGGGGCGAGCCAGCGCGGTCCTCGGCCAGCCCCGCCCCGGCGCGCACCCCCGCTCCGCCGGCGCCCAGGCCCGGCCGCGGCCCTCGGGGGCGGCCTCGGGCGGGCGTGGGGCGCGCGGGCCCCGGACCCCGCCCGCCGAGCCCGAGGCCGCGCGGCGCCGCCACAACAATGGCGAGCGCGCCCGGGCCGCCCGCCGCCCCAGGCCGTCCGGCCCCGGCCCCATGGCCCGCCCGCGCCCGGCTGGAAGGCGACGGCGGGGCCCGGCCCGGCCGCGCTCGCGGACGAAGGTCCAGCCGGGCCTCGGGCTCGCGCCGTCCGTCAGTCAGCGGCCGCGGGAGACAAAGCCCGGCCGGGCCGCGCCGCCTCGGCGCCTCCATCTTAGCGCCGCCGCCGCCGCCATCCCGCCGCCCCCGGCCCGGCCCGGCCCTGCGCCGTCCGCACCCTCCGGCCCACCTGGTCTGGTTCCGCGGGCGCGACTGGGCCGGGCGATGGCGGTCGGGCGGCGGTCGGGCGCGGAGGCGGCGGGATGGCGGCGGATTGCGAGGCGGCGGCGCAGGCTGCTCGCTCGCTCGCTCCCTCCCTCCCTCCCGGGCTCGCTCGCTCGCTCGCTCGCTCGCTCGAGCCTCGGAGCCTGTGTCTCGCCGCTCGCCTCCCTCTCGCGCTCGGCTCCCCGCCCCCCGCCTGCCGCCGCCCCCGCCTCCTCGGCCTCCTCCTCCCGCCGCCGCCGCCCGCAGCCTGGGCCAGCGCAGCGCCCCCTGTCGCGCCTCCCGGGAGCGGCGGCCTCGGGGACTCGCCGGGCCGAGGGGGCGGAAGGGGGAGGGGGCTCCGGAGTCGAGGTCTCGCGGGGGAAGGGGGCTGGGGGAGGGGCCGGGATCCCGGGGTAGGAGGCCTGAGCTTGGCTGGAGGCCGGGGGAGGAGGCTGGTAAAGGGAGGGAGAAAGGGGGCAGGGGCGGAGGGGTCCGGGCGGGTGGGGCCAGGAGGGGGAGGGAGGAGGGAACCTGGATCTCCGCCCTTTCCCCGTTCAGAACTGCAGCGCCTCCGGACAGACTGGGAGCCCGGATTTTGTTAAAATATGTATTTGATATATTCACGGAAAGGAAGCAGAAATAATACATTGTTCAGCTCTAAAGCAAGGTTGTTGCACAATATGGCTACTTCATTCCATTTTTATAAAATGAAAAATAACCAATCCTCTGGAGTGTTTGTGGCATATTTGTGTGAAGTAAAACAAAAGCTCTGGTTGCCTTAATGTACACAGCTATGATTTAATAAAAAAAAAAAAAATAGCTCTGGGAGAATTCCCTCCCCTCTTAGTCTGAGGTTGTGAGAGCTGAGGACATTTCTTACTTCTTATTCTAGACACCTTAGCAATTAGAAAAGCAATTTCAAAAAGGAAAGACAAAAATGCAATCTTGAGGCCTGGCAACCAGATCGTCCCACTCCCCTGTTCCAGCCTCTTCTGCATACACACTAAACACCAGCTGCCAGCCCAGCCTCTGCTGGAGGACTTGGCTTGGTTAGCCTCATTTAATCTCTGCCCTGGGGCAGATGGTCTTGCTCCAGTTCACAGGTGAGAAAAAGGAGGTTCTGAGAAGTTAGGTACCTTGCCCCAGGCCACCCAGCTAGACCCTGGAGGAAAATTAACCTATTTAGCCTAACTCCACAAGCCAGGCTGGTGAAATTTGCTATGAGGGTAGTGGGATTCTGGGTGATTTTATAGCTTTGTTTATACTTCTCTGAATTTTCCTACATTTTGTCCGTGGTTTTGTTTGTTTGTTTGAGACAGGGTCCTCCATCACCCAGGCTTCAGTGCAAGAGTGCAGTGGTGTCATCATAGCTCACTGCAACCTCAAACTCCAGGTTCAAGCCTTCCTCCTGCCTCTGCCTCTGCCTCCTAAGTAACTGGGCTAATTTTTATACAGTAGGACCTCTATAAATTGACAATCCAAAGGACTGGAACAAATTGGTCAACTACAAAGGTGATTAACATAAGGAATTAGGCCTACTGCACTGATATGAAAATTAGGTCAACTTAAGGACGTGGTCAACTATGGAGATTCTAGAGATTCTAATATATATATGTACACACATACAGATTTACACACACACACATATATATATTTGTTTTTGAGAGGTGGGGCAGCTCACTATGATGCTCAGGCTGGTCTTGAACTGTTGATCTTTCCACCTCTGCACATGGTCACTTTCAACATGATCCTTTATAGAAATGAGGCCAGGTGTGGTGACTCAGGCCTATAATCTCAGCAATTTGGGAGGCTCACTGGTGGTCAAGAGTTCAAGACCAGCCTGAGCAACATAACGAGACTTTGTATAAAAAAATTTTAAAAAGGCTCAGTGACTGTAGCTCAGCAGCTAGGGTGCTGGCCACATACACCAGAGCTGGCCAGTTCAAACCTGGCCTGGGCCTGCCAAACAACAATGACAACTACAACAACAAAAAAGCCAGGCATTGTGGTGAACTGCCTGTAGTCTCAGCTACTTGGGAGACTGAGGCAAGAGAATTGCTTAATACACACACACACACACACACACACACACACACACACACGAGTTTGAGGTTGCTGTGAGCTATGATGCGATGTATACTGTGTCTCAAAAAAAAAAAGAAAAATTAAAAAAATAGCCTGGGGTGGCACCTGTGGTTCAACAGAGTAGGGCGCCAGCCCCATATGCTGGAGGTGGTGGGTTCAAACCCAGCCCCGGCCAAAAAAACTGCAAAAAAATAAATAAATAAAATAAATTAGCCTGGCTTGGCACCTGTGGCTCAAGTGGCTAAGGCGACAGCCACATACACCTAAGCTGGCAGGTTCAAATCCAGCCCAGGCCCACCAAACAATAATGACGGCTGCAACCAAAAGAATGGCCAGACATTGTGGCAGGCGCCTGTAGTCTCAGCTACTTGGGAGGCAGAAGCAGGTGAATCACTTGAGCCCAGGAGTTGGAGGTTGCTGTTAGCTGTGATAGAACAGCACTCTACTCAGGGCGATAGCTTGAGGATCTGTCTCAAAAAAAAAAAAAAAGTGCTCGGAGCCTGTGGTTATATGGGCTAAGGCTACAGCCACATACTCCTTAGCTGGCGGGTTCAAATCCAGCCTGGGGCCCGCCAAACAACAAGAACAGCTGCAACCAAAAAATGGCCAGGCGTTATGGCGGGCACCTGTAGTCCCAGCTACTTGGGAGGCAGAGGCAAGAGACTCGCTTGAGCCCAAGAATTGGAGGTTGCTGTGAGCTGTGATGACCCAGCACTCTATCCAGGGTCACAGCTTGAGGCTCTGTCTCAAAAAAAAAAAAAAAAAAAAAATTAGCCAGGCATGGTGGTATCCCTATAGTCCTAGCTACTCAGGAGGCTGAGGTAAAAGAAGATCCCTTGAGCCCAGGAGTCCAAGGTTACAGTGAGCTGTGACTGGGCCACTGCACACCAGCCTGGGCAACAGAGCAAGACCTATCTCTTAACAACAACAAATTGCACTACCTTCATTCTTCAACTATCTCCATGAAATTGGGAGGACGATGTAATCCTAACCTTCAATCTCCATCTTTAGGAAGGCCATCAAACTTGCCCCATCCTTATAACTAAAAAAAATGATAAGAGTGCAAAAGAAGGGCGGTGCCTGTGGCTCAGTGAGTAGGGCACCAGCCCCATATACCAAGAGTGGCGGGTTCAAACCCGGCCCTGGCCGAATTGCAACAAAAAAATAGCCGGGCGTTGTGGTGGGTGCCTGTAGTCCCAGCTACTCGGGAGGCTGAGACAAGAGAATCGCCTAAGCCCAGGAGCTGGAGGTTGCTGTGAGCCATGAAGTCATGGCACTCTACCAAGGGCGACAAAGTGAGACTCTGTCTCTAAAAAAAAAAAACCAAAACAAACAAACAAAAAGAAAAACAACCACTCAATGTACTCAATACTAAGAAGGCAGTAGATGAACTAAAGAATCAGTAGATGAACTAATGAATCAGTAGATGAACTAATGAATCAGTAGATGAACTAATGAATGCCCTCACAAGAGAAAAACTCAGTTTAATTCAAGTTGGGAGGAGGAGGGAGGAGACAGTGGTGAGAGGGAGGTGGAGGAGTGATTGGTGGGCTCCCACTTGATGGGCACCAGGTAAGGGTATATGGCACAACGCCTGGGGAGGGACACAACTGCCACAGGGACTTTACCTAACAAATGCAAACATTATAACCTAACCGTGTGTACCCTCATATTCATTTGAAATTTAAAAAAGAACGATTATACTGGAGAGAGAAGAGAGACCGGCCCATTGGCATAACTTTTTCGAGTATAATTCAGTAACATGTATCAGGAGTTTTACAATATCAATGGCCAGATTGTGGGTCAAAATTGCATCTTGCTGGTGGTTCCAGAGGAGTTGTCTTTTATTCGGGACCTGTACTAAACTGTTCTTAGCTGCTGTCCCTACTCCGTCCCCCCATATCAGTAACTCTCTATATTTATTCAGGATTACAACTCCTGTGCAGACAGAGGAAACTAACAGAAAATTATGTTGAATGACGCATTCCAGATGTTGGCGTCCCCAGGCAAAAACTCTGTAGGGGAGTATAAGAGAGAGAAGGGCCCCATGGCAAAGTATTTCTTCATTCGGTTTGTTTAGGAAGTGTTTATTGAGCCTGTCCTCTGTGGCTCTATTGTAGGCATTTGCGTTGCAGCATACACAAACAGAGAAATAAGTAAATAAATGCTATGGTATGTTGAAAGGTGATATGTTTACAGGGGGGAATAAAGAAAGAAGATAAGACATATTGAAATTAAAGGGTTACAAATATAAAAAGAATTTTTAGGGAAGGTGCCAATGAAAGATGATGTTTGGGCAAAATCTGAAGAGAGATAGTGAACCTTAAGACTATCTGGGAGAAAAGTAGTCCAGCCAAAGGAAACTAGTGTTTCTCATTGGTCTAGTATGCCGTGGCTTGTTTTCACATAAGGGTAATACTTTACCAAAAGAACAAGCAGGAAAGGAAAGGCAGAACCCCCCAGTTCCACGGAGTCTCTCCTAGGTGAATGCTTCTCAGATTCTGCAGATCAGGCTGTGGCCATCCCCCTGCCGTCCAGGTGCAGCCTGGGGAGGTTCACCCACGTTGAATGAACGTGGAGTCAGGGAAAGTGCACACACCCTGTTCCTCAAACAAAGTGAGGTCTAATTTACTCACGGAAGGACAAATAACTCTAGAAGCTATGAAAAACATCACAGAACAAGGGAAAAAATCAACACCCTGAAATCTGCAGGAATATATCCCCGAAAATAGTTGACTACAGGCAACAACTGAAATCCTCTAAAAATTTCTAACTGCAGGGCAGCACCTGTGGTTCAGTGAGTAGGGTGCCGGCCCCATATACCGAGGGTGGTGGGTTCAAACCCCGAGGGTGGTAGGTTCAAACCCGGCCCCCAAACTGCAACAAAAAAAATAGCCAGGTGTTGTGGTGGGCGCCTGTAGTCACAGCTACTCGGGAGGCTTAGGCAAGAGAATCACCTAAGCCCAAAAGCTGGAGGTTGCTGTGAGCTGTGATGCCACAGCACTCAACCAAGGGTGACAAAGTGAGACTCTGTCTCTAAAAAAAAAAAATTCTAACTGGCATGCTGAATGGGAAGCAAAAAGATATGACCATTAAGAAATAGAAGTAAGGCAGCACCTGTGGCTCATCAAGTAGGGCGCCAGCCCCATATACAGAAGGTGGAGGTTCAAACCAGCCTTGGCCAAACTGCAAAACAGAAAAATAGCCAGGCGTTGTGGCAGGCGCCTGTAGTCCCAGCTACTCTGGAGGCTGAGGCAAGAGAATCGCCTTAGCCCAGGAGTTGGAGGTTGCTGTGAGCTGTGATGCCACAGCACTCTACTGAGAGCGATAAAGTGAGACTCAGTCTCTAAAAAAGAAAGAAAGAAATAGAAGGAAGACACATAAAAAGAAAAATGAACTGACTGAAAAATTAGCCAAAAAGAGAAATGAGCAAACAATAGCAGAGTTCTAACTGAGATGGAAAACTGAGCTGACTTCAGAATGACCTCCACCCTCATGCTCAAAATGCATAAAAAGGATGGATGAAGGATGGCCGTTTTAATGTAATACATAGTGAAGCTAAAATACTAGAAATAAAAAAGAATCTACAGCTATGGTGATTAGTAAGAGTTGGTCAAATACATTAAGAACATGAGTTTTAACTCTTGTGTGTCAGGACTTGAGCCCTCAGTCTTCTTATGTAGCTCCTAAGAAATAAGACTCTCAGCATTGAAGCTGAGGTTGGGAAAGTGCTGTCCTCTTGGAAATAGGTTATAAAAATCTCCACTGCTGATGTGGCGTCATAGCAGGCAGTAAGTCAGTTATTGGAGGAAGCAATGAACCCCAGATCCTGATTCATGGCTCGGGACACAAATTCCCATTATCCAAATGCTTCAGAACCTCCAAGCTCCATTGAGAAATTAAACAAAAAATGAAAAAATTCTGTAGAGTCAGGGAAAAAGCCATTCAGAAACTAACTTATATCCTAGCACTCCGGGAGGCTGAGCTGAGCAGATGGCTTGAGTTCAGGAGTTGGAGACCCAGCCTGAGCAAGAGCAAAAATAACTAGGTGTCTCTAAAAATAGCTAGGTGTCTCTAAAAATAGCTTGGTGCTGTGGTGGGTGCCCGTAATCCCATAATCCCATCTACTCAGGAGGCTGAAGCAAAAGGATCACTTGAGCCCAAGAGTTTGAGGTTGCTATGAGCTACAGCACTCAACCCCAGGGCAACACAGTGAGACTCTGTTTCAAAAACAAAACAAAACAAAAAGAAAAGAAGCTAACTTACAGAGATTCTTCCCCAACTCAGGCCTCACTTAGAACCCTTCAAAAGATGACTACAATTAAATAGGGGTGTGGCACCTGTGGCTCAAAGGAGTAGGGCGCTGGCCCCATATGCTGGAGGTGGTGGGTTCAAACCCAGCCCCGGCCAAAACCCGAAAAAAAAATTATACAATACATAAGGAACTTTATTGCCAGGAAAGAGAATCCACAGATAGAATGAACAGGAGCTTGAAATGGTTCAGCAATCTGAAAAAGCATTACATAAGTACTTTGAAATGTCCCAACAGAGAAGGGGGATAGAATATATAAATGAGGGACAAAAGATTATAAACCATGACAAAGCACATTTGAAAACAGCAGTATTGTTTCTTTGCACTTTTTTTGTGCTAGAACAAGCCAGTTGAAACCTGTAAGTATGTAACTTTAATGAAAATGTGGGTAGCAGCTCACTTTTTAAAAATAAGATATGTGTTCAGTTATGGTTTTGATCAGGAGAGTAGAGCCATTCTGAGGGACATGGAATGGGGATTTATTGTAAGGGTAAACCTTACTCAGGTGCATGGCAGGTTTTGCATGTGATACCTACCCTGAATCGGGACTAGAAACCAGGTATAAAGCCAGAGAGGACTAGGGCAAATGGATCTCCTAAGGATAAACTAAGACCCATGAGAAAACTAGAACACACTCAGTTTCTCACTACCTGCCACCTCAAAAATGTGAGTGACCTGCCAAAACAGTTGTCTCTCTTCATCATGAAACTGCAACGCATACCTGACCCAAGACTCAGTAACTCCTCTGTTAGTCCCCCAGCAATTTCTGCTGGCCCTGCCTGGAGAGACTTTCCATTGCTTCTTTCTAATTCCACTACTGCTCCCTAACTCCAGCCGCAGTAATTTCTCACCTCTATGATATTGTCCTAGTCTCCTATCTGGCCTTCCCACGTCCAATTTTGCCACCTTGGTCTCTCCTCCACACCACAGCCAGACTCATCCTTATGATATGTGTCAACCTGCCGCCTGTGGGCCGCATGCAGATTACTTCAGGCCTGTTTTGCTTATCTGTGGTGTCAAATATCGTGAAAAATATACACAGTGTTTTTTGTTGTTGTTCATCTGCTTTTGTTGGTGTTCGTGAATTTAATATGTGCCCAAGGCAACTCTTATTCTTCCAATGTGTGGGAGAAAAGAAAAAAGGTTAGAGACTCAGCTCTCCAGTCCTAACCCTCCAGGGGTTTGCTATCAGCTTGTAGATCCCTGCATGACCTGCCCCAGCTCCCTCTCCTAATCTCTTTCTCCCAACCACAGCCCCCAACCACATTTTCATCACCTTTTCTCCTCCAGACTGTCTCTTGTCCTGCGCACCCACACGGCTCTCCTGCTCACCTCCTCTAGGAAGGACGCTGTGTGTTGCCATCTCAGAGACTCTCTGCCCCGCACATCTAAAGTACAACCTCCAGTCCCTCCTTCCCTCCTTTTCCTGCTTCGTGTTTTTCATGCTATTTATCTCCACCTCACATTATATTACCTATCTCTCTGTTGTATGTTGGCTCTGTAAGAACGTGAACTCCAAGAAATCAGACGTATTGTTTTGCTTACCACTATAGCGCCAAGGCCTAACGCAGTTCTAGCTCAGAGTAGATACAGGCCCTTCCTTTAATAAATACTTGAATTAATTTTACACGGAGTATAAAATAAAATGAAAAACTAATTCATTTTATGAAGCCTGCATAACTGTAATATCAAAAGCGGGAGAAGTAGACATAAGGAAAGAAAACTATAGGTCAAACTTTATTTTTTTAAAAAATGATGACAAATCAATCTAATTTAATGCAATCCCAACCAAAATCCAAGTCAGATTTTTGTAGAAATTGACAAGCTGATTCTAAAATGCTTGGGTAAATTCAAAAGCTCTAGGAAAGCCATAAAAATCTTTAAAAAGAACAACCAAGTTAGAAGACAGAATGTATTTGACTTCAAGATTTTCTATGAAGACAGAGTGATCAAGATAGTGAAGCAATAAATAAATCAGTAAAACAGTCTGGAACAGCACTTTTCAACAAAATTTTCCAAGATGATAAAAATGTCCTACGTATATGCTGTCCAGTATGATAGCCACTAGTCACATATAGCTTTTGAGCATTTGAAATGTGGCTAGTGTGACCAAGGAACTAAATTCTAATTTAATTTTAATGAACTTAAATCTAATTTAAATAGTCACATGTAGCTGGCAGCTACAACATGGGACAGGCCAAAAGCAGATCTACAAATAGATGGTGAAATGACTTACAGCAAAGATGCCAAAGCATTTTCTTATGAAAAGGAAAAACTCTTCAATAAACGGTCCCGAAAACTAGACTAGCTGTATTTTTTTTTAAGATGAGCTCAACAGCGATCTTACACCATACATAAAAATTAATTTGATGGGTCTCAGTTCCATGAATGGACTGTGTCCATTCATTGATGCATTCATTCACTTTGCCCCAGAGGGGACTGTGTTCGTTCATTGATACATTCATTCACCTTGCAAAAAATAATTATTTATTTATTTATTTATTTATTTATTATTATTTAATTATTATTAATTAATTAATTAATTAATTTGAGATGAATCATAGACCTAAAGCTAAAAGAACAAAGCAGAGAGGATAACACAGGAGAAAATCTTCACAGTCATGGGGTAAAGACTCCCACAAAAGTGCACAAAGAGCACCACCATAATAGTACAAATCATGGGCGGCGCCTGTGGCTCAAAGGAGTAGGGCGCTGGCCCTGTATGCCAGAGGTCGCAGGTTCAAACCCAACCCTGGCCAAAAACCGCAAAAAAAAAAAAAAAAAAGTACAAATCGATAAATTAAACCTCATTAAAATTAAACTCTTCTGCCCATCCAAAGACACTGTTAAGAAAAATGAACACACAAACCACAGACTGGGAGAAAATATTTGTAACACATATATCTGTCAAAGCTTTATATAGAGAGCACATAAATAACTCAGTAAAACCCAATTTAAAGTGCGCAGAAGTGTTGAACACATATGTCATAAAAAGATATACAAATAGCAAGTAAGCCACATGGGAAAGTATTCAACAGCATTAGTAATCAGGGAACTACAAATTAAAATGATAATATAGGGGCTCGGTGCCTGTGGCTCAACGGGCTAAGGCGCCAGCCACGTACACCTGAGCTGGCGGGTTCGAATCCAGCCCGGGCCCGCCAAACAACGATGACGGCTGCAATCAAAAAATGGCCGGGCGTTGTGGTGGGCAGCTGTAGTCCCAGCTACTTGGGAGGCAGAGGCAAGAGACTCACTTGAGCCTGGGAATTAGAGGTTGCTGTGAGCTGTGATGCCACAGCACTCTACCCAGGGTGACAGTGTGAGGTTCTGTCTCAAAAAAAAAAAAATGATAATATAGGGCCACTATATACTCACTGGAATAGCTGAAATTTTAAAATCAGAGAATACTGAATATTGGCAAAGATCTGGAACTGGAAGTCTCTGCATTGCTGGTAGGAGTATAAAATGTTATAATTTCTTTCGAAACCCTTTTGTAGCGTCTTAAGAATATAATTACACATCTACCCCATAACCTAGCTATTCTGCTTCTAGGTATTTCCCAAGAGAAGGGAAAACATGTCCATACAAAGCTTTATGCAAGAATACTTGCTTTATTCATAATAGCTCAGAACTGGAAACAGTCCAAGTATCCATCAAAGGGGAACTGACACAGTGTGGTATATTGGAAGATCAGAACACACTCAACAAGAAGGAACTTCTTCTCTGTTCTTTTTCTTTTTTTTTTTTCTGCAGTTTTTGGCCGGGGCTGGGTTTGAACCCTCCATCTCCAGCATATAGGGCTGGCGCCCTACTCCTTTGAGCTACAGGCACTACCCAAGAAGGAACTTCTGACATATACAATGGCATGGACAAGTCTCAGAAACAATATGCTGAGTAGAAGAAACCAGTTACAAAAGAGCACATTTACGATGACATTTACATGAAGTTCTAAGATGGGCAAACTAATGTAGGGTAATAGAAATCAGAACAGAAACTGACCTGAGGCATGGAGGGGATTGACTGAAAAAGTACCTGGGGACTTTCGGAGGTAATGGAATGTTCTTTTATTTTTCAAAAGTTCTGTTTTATTTAATTTTTTCTTTTTCTTTTTTTTTTGCCGTGGCTCAGCCTAGCTCACAGCAAGCTCAAACTCCTGGGTTCAGGTGATCCTACTGCCTCAGGCTCCTAAGTAGTCGAGACAACAGGCTCCCGTCACAATACCCAGCTAATTTTTTCATTTTAAGTAGAAACGGGTCTCACTCTTCTCAGGCTGACCTCCAACTCCTGAGCTCGAGGGATCCTCCTGCCTCGGCCTCCTTCAGTGCTGGGATTACAGGTGTGAGCCACCATGCCTGAACAAAATTTCTCTTTTACAGAAATTTTTAAACCATGGGAAAAACTAGGGCTAAAAAGATTATTATTTTTTAAATTAATTCTAAGTATTTCAAGCAATGTGTTAAAAGAGTACAATATCATGACAGAGTAGATTTTATCCAGGAATGCAAAGATATTCAATACACATTCAGATGAGAGAAAAAATAATCATATCAACTTAATACACATTGGGGAAAAAATATTATAATATTCAATACCCACTAATGATTAGTTTTAAAAATTTAGCAACTTAAGAGAAGTATTTTCTAAATTTAATAAGTTATATCTCTCAAAATCTACACAACAGAAGTTAGAAAATATTTTATACTAAGAGATAATGAAACTATAACGTATAAAAATTTGTGGTATGTGGTGAAAGCCATTCATAGAAGTATATATCATTTAATGCATAAATTAGAAAAAAATACACACTAAAAATTAATGACATAAGCATCCTCAAAAAGGTAAGAAAATAAATAGCTAATTAAACCCCCCAAAAGTAGAGGAAAGGTCATTATAAAAAGAGAAGCAAAAATTAAATAGAAAATTAAGATCCCAAATCCAAAACTTGGATTTTGAAAAGACTATTAAAATTTATGTCTCTGGCAAGAGTAAGGAAGAAAAGAGATAAAGGCACAAATTATTAATATGAAGAAATGTTTAAAGAGCTACTAAGAGGCTATTACAAGAGGCTTTATGGCAAACATATGATACTTCAGATAAAATAAATTCCTAGAATAATACAACTTCCCAAACTGGCACAATAAGAAATAGAAAATCTGATTTGCCCAATATTTATGAAGAGAACTGAATTAATCATTACATATGTATAAAAAAGATATCAAGTCCAGGTAGCTTATCAATGTGAATGCTCCCAGAGAATTGAAAAAGGAGAAACACTTTCCAAATCATTTCATGAGATCAGCATTATCCTGATACCAAAATCCAAAAAGGACATTAAAAGGAAAAAAAAAAATGTCAACCTTACTGTTAAGCCAAGATGCAAAAAATCCTAAAGAAAATATTAGCAAACAGGCTCAGTGCCCATACCTCTGTGGTTAGGGCGCCAGCCACATACACCAGGGCTGGCAGGTTAGAACCTGGTCCAAGCCTGCTAAACAACAATGACAACAGCAACAAAAAAGTAGCTGGGCGTTGTAGTGGGTGCCTGTAGTCCCAGCTACTGGGGAGGCTGAGGCAAGAGAATTGCTTAAGCCCGAGAGTTTGAGGTTGCTATGAGCTGTGAGCTGTGAGCTGTGAGCTGTGAGCTGTAACGTTATGGTGCCACAGCGCTCTACCCAGGGTGACAAGTGAGACTCTGTTTCAAAAAAAAAAAGAAAATATTAGAAAACAAAACCAAAATGGTACACACACACGCATACATGCATGCACCAGGACTAAGCTGGCTTTATACCAGGAATGTTAAATTGGTTTTACATGTGGAAATCAGTCAATGTAATTTACCATAACATAAGAGAAAAATCATATGCTCACATTGATAAATGGAAACAATCATTTGGTAAAATTCAAATTCTATTTATGGCATTAAAAAAAAGGGGGGGGAGCTTCCTTAACCTGATAAAAGGTATTTACAAAAAGCAAAACACAAACATCATTCTTAGAGGATGAAATGGAACAAGACAAGGATGCCTGCCAGGCTGCAGGGCAGTGGCAGGATCACAGCTCAAAGCAGCCTTGAACTCCGGGGCTCACACAATCCTCCCACCTCAGTAGCTGGGACTACCCCACTCCTACAACACCCAGCTATTATTCTCCTTTTTTAACAGGGTCTAAGCCAGCATGATAACAACCCAGAGCATTTTCATAGCATTTTTTATTATGAATTTGCATCTCTTTCTTTTCCACTAAAAAATATTGATTTCTAATAAAAATACATTTATTTATTTTATCCTAAAGTATAAAAGTATCGTAAAGTAGCTTCAGATTACCAACTTCAATTAAAAAAAAACTGTTAGAAATAAAATTACTGAGAAAATTTTGAGGGTTTTTTCCTATTTTTTACCATAAAATAAAAGCCACCGGGAATGTACTGAGTATTCAAGTTACTTGAAATAATTATTTTCTCTTTGTAGATATAGTGTATTTATATTGCTATTTTCATAGGTACTTAGGGCATTTGTTTTCGTTTGTATTCAATTTTAGGTTTTGCTGTTTGAAAAGGATTAATCCTACATTAAAACTATTAATACTATATTAAGACATTTACATGGTTCAAGAGTCAAAATTATATCTAACAGATCCCTCCCTGCCTGCCTCTTCCATGCTATTTCCCCCTCTTGATTTTCGTCTCCCTCGCTGGAGTTCAATGTCTGCGGGGATCATAGCTCCCTGCAGCCCTGAACTCCTGGGCTAAAGTGATTCTTTTTTTTTTTTCAGAGACAGGGTCTGCCTTTATTGCCCAGGGTGGTCTCAAACTCCTGTCCTCAAGCAATGCCCTGTCTCAGCGTCTCCAAGTGCTGGGATTACAGGCATGAATTACCCTGCCCAGCCTCAGTGGCCTTTTTTTTAAGTTTCTGATTATCTTTCCAAGATTTCTAATTGAAAAAAAGATTGTATTTTATCTATCATCTCTCTATCTGCCTATTTTCTTATTTTCTTAATTCCTCTTCTTTCTTATGCTAAAGGTAGCACATCATCCTGATCTGCATCTTGCTTGTTTCACTTAACAACATGTAATAAATTACTTTTTTAAAATGAATTTCTACTCTCACACCCATCCCATCTTTTGACCGAATCAAAATAAATTTGGAGCCAGGCATAGTAATGCATGCCTATACTCCCAGCTACTCAGGAGTTTGAGGTGGGAGGATTGCTTGACCCCAGTCTTTCTCAGCCCAGTAGTTCCAGGTCAGCCTGGACAATGTAGCAAGATCCCATCTCTAAAAATATTACATCAAACTTTTTATCATCAAGATTTTTTATCTTCTCAAAGTGAAAGTCTATTTTCATAATAGAGTATGAAGAACATGATAAGCGCTCAAATGTGTGGTTTTAAAAAATACATATCTGGAATGATGGTTTAGATTATATGTGACGTTTACTTTACTGTTTAATGCATTCTGCACTGGCCTTCAGAGAAGACCTTTGATTTACAGGCTGATTCTCCACGATCAGTCCTCAGCTGGGGCTGGCTTTTGGTCTATTCCTTGGACACATAGGGAAATTTTTCATCATTTTCTTCCACATTGCTAACTGAGTTTTCTGCATTGTTCAGTCTAACAATAATGACTCAAATACAGATAATAATTTGTGTCTCTTACTATCTATCCTCATTTCTGTCTTCTCATTTTGAAAATGTTCTCTTATGGACCAGGCACAGTGGCTCACATCTTTAATTTTAGCACTCTGGGAGGCTAAGGCAGGAGGATTGCTTGAGCTTAGGAGTTTGAGACCAGTCTGAATAAGAGTGGAACCTTGTCTCTACTGAAAATAAAAAAATTACCTGTGGCAGGTGCCTATAGTCCCAGCTACTTGGGAGGCTGAGGCAAGTGGATCGCTGAACTCAGGAATTTGAGGTTGCAGTGAGTTAGGCTGATGCCTCTAGACTGGGCAACAGAGTGAGACTGTCTCAAAAATAAAAATAAAAATGAAAGTCAACTGCAAAAATAAGTATGTTATTTAAAAAAGAGAAAATTTTCTCTTATGAATCCAAAAAATATTATATAAAATTTTCCCCCTTTATCTGTGTTGTTCAAATAATTTAAGGGACAGTGAAATTCCTCGATTGGCACAATCTCAATGGCCTTTCTATGCTATGGAGGATTCTGGCTTCCCTTCAAACACAGACAAAAGAAAAAGATTGTAGGAAAAAAACATAAGGGGGAGGAGCAAGATGGCAGCTGAGTAACAGCTTTCTTGCAACTGGGCATGGTGAGACTGGGGAGAGAAGATTCCAGACATCTCTGGTTGGTGGGATCTGCCCAGAAACACCCCTTTGGGGACACAGGGAGTCAGCGTGAGACTTCTGGACTCCATGAGGAAGACAAAAGCAGTGGAGAACTGCCAAGTGTTTGTGTGTGTTCATTTGGTCTAATCCCGCCAGCAGCTTTAAGTACAGCAGCAGTGAGATTACAAACTGGAAAGGCCTTACCTGTGAGCTGTTTTGGCTTTTTTTTGGGGGGGGGACTTGGCACTCAGTTGAACTATTTTGGGGGAACTTGGGCAAGAGTGCGGAGGACTTTAAGTGTTGTCTAGAGCCCTAGACTGAGCCGCCAGGCCAGACGGTGCTAATAGTCTGTGGGCCTCGGGAAGCCATTGTGGGACAACTGCCCTGGCAAGCTCCACCCTCAGGGTCCCAGAGCAAGGATCAGGCAGGAGACCTTGGGTGAGTAATTTAGTGACTGAGCAGCCTAAAGGCACGACTGACACAGCCTTACAGCCTTGGCCCTTAGGGGCATAGAGAGAGACGATTTTTGGCACACTGGGTAAGCGGACAATCACTTCAAGAGTGATCCCAGTGACAAGTGCTTTCCTGGGAAAGCTTCTGCTTAGCCAAAGTTAGCAGTTTAAAGTGCCTTTTAAGCAGGCTGAGGAGAGATTTAATCTCCCTGTGGGGTTTGAGAAATCAGCAGAGGCCTCCAGTCTCCATCTCGTTTAGCTAAATCAACATTGTGATTAACATCTCATACCCTAGAAGATCATATGCAGCAAGATATATACACTGCTTTGTTTTGGGGTTTTCTTTTTTTTTCAACATTTTTCCTCTACATTTTTCCCATTTTATTTTTTCTTCCTTTTCTTTCTTCATTTTTCTAGTTTAAATATAATTTTCCATTGTTGCCTTCTTTAACAATTAGAACTTCATTTTTGCTAGTGTTTATACCTATATTATTTGGTTTTCCCCCCAATTTTATCCCATAATGGTTTCTGTTTGCTTGTTTTGGTTTGATTTATAGCATTTTTGTCTTTCCTCTCTACTTGGTGGAGGTGGGGTACTGGGTCTGAACAGGCTAACAAAGAGCTGCTGACCTCAAGAGACTCACCTAGCCTAGCACCCCAGAGGTTGGGGGGTTTTAAGGTTGGGTCAAAGTACCTTACTGTACACCTATATGGCTCCTATCTCCCTCTTTCTGTGCCTCTCCTCTTTTTGTCAATATTCCCCTGTACTCACCCCCTCTCCTTTCACTTTTTTCTTTTTTCCCTTCTTGCTCTTCAGTCTTCTCATCCTTCTGGTCCTGTACCAAAAGAACTCATCAAAACCCTAGTCCAGAGGCACAGTAACTTAAAAAGCAAGAGGAAGTAAAAGGAAAATTAAGGCAAAGAATCAGATAAAAGAAAACACTCATGAGGAAGAATCAGCAGAAAAATCATGGCAACATGGAAAACCAGACCAGGGCAAACTCCTCAAGGGACCGTGAGGCAGCTACTGCAGAGGATTCCACCTATAAAGAAATGTTAGAAATGACAGAAAGGGAATTTAGAATACAGATGATGAAAAGAATGAGGGAATTGATGGAAATAATGAAGGAAACTGCTGATAAAGTGGAAAATAACCAAAAGGAAATCTAAAAACAGAATCAAATAAGAGATGAACAATATGAAGAATATAGAAA
>CAUYRH010018963.1:0-28945 GCA_963574655.1 Perodicticus potto
TTGTGGCGGGTGCCTGTAGTCCCAGCTACTTGGGAGGCGGAGGCAGGAGACTCGCTTGAGCCCAGGAATTGGAGGTTGCTGTGAGCTATGATGCCACAGCACTCTATCCAGGGTGACAGTTTGAGGCTCTGTCTCAAAAAAAATTAAAAAAATAATCAATTTGTAACCACATTCAACAACTAACTGCCCAGGTCAAGCATTAGAGAATGCAAGTCCTTATTTACAACACACCAAGTTATACAAAATTAAGTATACAAATACTATATAAAAGAATTGCATCCTGATGTAATTCAATCCAATGTGTCTAACTAAGTAGTACACTCTATACAGTATCCTGGTGACATTAAGAATATGGAAGGTGCAAACCAGAATGCTGATTAAGATCACAGACCATACAGTCAAATCTCTAGTCTCTTTCCTGGCTCCACCACTTAAAGTTAGCTGCATTTTTCTCAGCAAGTTAATCTTATTTAGCTTCTGTAATGTGAAAATAGTGTTAATCTTCACAATATTTGAGATAATGTATATAAAACGCTAATTTCTTAGTATATAATGTTTAAAAATTGGAAGCCATTATTGTAAGACATAGTCCTTGATCCATAGAGAAGTTCACAAATTAATAAAAAGATACATGTGAAAAACAGCTGTACTATGTTAAACAAAGCAAGGATACCCTTAATATACAGAAGGTTATTGAAAAATCAATAATAAAATTGAATATAAATTTAAAATGGATAAAGACATAATTCTCTAAAGAAAAAATACATATATGATCAATTAAAAATTTTCAACCTCAAAAGTTTAGACATTATTTCTCTAATCGTAGAGTTTCAGGGTGAAAGAAAATTAATAAAAGCAATGCCTTAGAGTTAAAACGTAGTGTAAAAAAATGAAGTTTTTTCTTAATTGAAATAGCTTAATTGCATGATTTGTCTATACTCCCCTTATTAGTTACTGAATGATTATAAAACCTCAATGAAGAGGTGACTATTCTGTAGTTTTCTATAATACCTGGATCCATGCTCTTAATCCATTCCAGAATAATCAAGACTGGTTGGTTCTGACTCTGCTTCAATGACTTTATTCCAATTTTTCACCGGTCAATAGTTAGTTTAATAAAACCAACACACTCCTCTTTTATGACAGTTTTATTATCTTCTTTGTACTTTTCTGTATTTCCTATAATAGCATATTATTTTTATAATCACAACAATCATATGTATGTAGAGAGAGAAATAACTGGTCTGTGATTCATCCGTTCATTTCATGATGTTCACAGTATAATGAAAAATACAAGGGTGGACATAAAGTTCATTTGCAATAAATATGAACTTTATGTCCACCCTGTTACTAAAGTTAATTCAGTGAAACTAGTATTTTAAACATTTGCCAGGAATATTTTGAATTCTCTGATACAAAGATAAAAACACCCAGTTTGCAAGGAAGTCACAGCACCAAAATTGATAACAAGATATTTAATCTTAAGTAAGACATACCTGTCCCTCTAAGCTTTAACATTGACCCTATAAATTTGGATGTGCAGTAGATAACTTCTAAGGAGACTTCCAGCTCTAAAAGTCAAGAATTCTAAATATAACTGTTTGAAAATCCATATAGTCGGTGACACTTTCAACTTAAAAGTACCTCTAGATTCCTTTTCAAGATGACAACTTTTATAATGTACTCCCATTTATTTCCACTTCTTGTTTATAAACAATTTGGTCAAATAAAAATGTACATCCCTTAAATAAAAATATGTATTTATATGATTTAATATACAATAATCATTCCTCTTAGATCAAGAAACCCTTTTATATCAGAATCAAAGAACTTGTATATCAGAATCAAAATATTTAGATTGTATTATATTTTATATCCCCAGTGTATTTAAGGAAGACATAAAAATGCATTATATAACTACTATTATTTTCTAAAATACAGAAAGGCTATTGCAATCTTCAAAAACTTTGAGATTTTGTAATAGGTTTGGAACCACAAATTCCTAGCAGGAATAACAAAGCAATTACATAGCTTAATCATGGTGAAGATCTAAAACTTATATCCAGAACATTGCAATTGGTGGACTTACTAATCAAAGGAAAATGCCATCCTTTTTAGTGCAGACATACAATAAGAACAACAATTAATAAAGAAGTGAAATAGAAGAAAAATACAAGGCAGAAAACTGGAGAAGATAAAAGAAATTAGCAGGACAAACCAAACAAATCCATAAGCATATACACATAGGCTGAGTGCCCAAAAAGTAATAAACTAAAAGTAATATCCCAGAACCAAGGTAACGCAGCAACCTCTCAGCTAAATCTTGGTGTGGTGTGAGAAGGGACAGAACAGAAAGCTAAGCAACGTCTTGTCCTTAAAAAGTCCAAAACAAGGAGCAAACATGAGATAGAAAACATGAAACAAGACGCAAAGAAATGACAGCCAAGTATATTTTACTTCACCTGCCCAAAAGGTTTGCAGAAAGTTTCATTCATGTTGAAAGCACACCAATCACAACCAATTTTTTAAAAATCTATTTATCTATTTTAATGTGGAATAGAGCTGTAGCAGAAAAATGAGGTGTAACCCAAGTAAAAGAAATAGGAAAAGTACATTTGTAATATTACATGCAGAGGGAGCACAAAAGTTTAACAGGGAGATATTCCCTGATATGGAGTCCAATCTTCCTATCGTGAAAAGCAAAGGTCAGGAGAATAAAAAAGTATTAATCTTAAGAAAAAAGTAGACATCTCCACATGATCTCAAAAGAGCAGGCATAAAGGTATTAAGAGATCAACCCAATACCAGGCCCACCTAAGGTACTTAATGAAATCACTGCACATAAATCAGAACACCTGGACTGTTCTGCAACATGGGCTTCTCTGTGAAAAGATCTGGATTTTGGGGTCTCTGTGTTAATGCATAAAAAGCTTCTGAGCACAAATAACTGAGACGAGTTCTAAGCAAACCATCCGTTCAGTAGGTTATCTTTGGCATTGAAACCTGGAGATCATGAACCATTAGAAAGTCAGTCTGTTCAAAGGTCACCACATCATGACCTTATATGAAACTAAAAGGACAATTTTATTTCCTGGAGAGTTTTACAATGCTGAGGTGCAATCAGTCCATTTGGTATTGCTTTCCTATTTTTATGCTGGAAGGTATGTATGAGTCAAATACCCAAATGTTCGCATAAGCAAAGATAGCGTTGGTTGTTCTTCTTCATGTTTAATACATGAAATAAACCATCAGAACTGGAAATCATTCTAAAACCTTTTGAAAAGGTATCACATTTTCTAATTACTGCTTATGAAGCATAAATCAATGAATAGGGAAGTAAATGATTTTCTTGTTAGCTCTAAGACTAGAGAATGCACCTTTAGTGAATGAAATCAGTAGCCTGATCATTTTCCATTGCTGAATTATTTGTATACTTAGGTCTAAACTCTTTTAAAAACATATTAGTAGCTCTCACTACAATGTTTAGAAATACTTTTCTTGAAACATCCTACTAACAAACTAGGTGTAAGTGTGGCCAAGTTAGTGCCTGCAGCCATTGTTATTTAGAAGTCATACAAAATGTTTCAAATGATGGGGATAAGCCAAAGAAAGCCGATAGCCACTATGAAAAGATTACAATTTTCTAGGGGTAAGGAAATCATCTGAGAAGCCTAATGCGGCCCTTAATTTATAAATTGATTTTAAAGAAGGCCTGCCAAACTATAGTTCTTAGGAGGTCATATGTAATTGCATAAGTTTTATTCAATCTTGGAAAAACAAGACAAACAATCAAAAAGAAAACATCTTGAGTTTTTATGAATGTAAATTTCTGGCCATACATATGATTGGTATATTTGGACCCTGGCTCTGTACATCTTCATTTGTAACATAGGACAATGACAATTAGTCTGAGCTTGAGATTCCCCCAGAAAGCAAAGCCTGAGACAGGGTTTGTATGAAGATAATTTATTGAACAAGAACTTAAGGAAGTGAAACTAGAAAAAGTGAACCAGGAAAGCTAAAATAAGGGTGTGCTTTAAAGCTGGTGATTATAGTCAATGGTAGCTCTGGGAAAGCTACAGACTATAGAGAAAGCTCCTTGTAATTCCTATCTAAAAAACTGCTGGGCATGGTGATGCAGGCCTGTAATGCCAGCTAGTAGGAAGGCTGAGGTGAGAGCATCACTCAAGGCCACAAGTTCAAGCCTGCAAGTGCACTAGGATGACACCAATGTGTATCACCACTGCAGTGTGGTTCGAGGCTGCACTGCACTAGGATGACACCAGTGTGTATATCACCCCTGCAGTATGGTTCGAGGCTGCACTATACTAGGATGACACCAGTGTGTATATCACCCCTGCAGTGTGGTTTGAGGCTGCACTGCACTAGGATGACACCAGTGTGTATTACCACTGCAGCGTGGTTCAAGGCTGCAAGTGCATTAGGATGACACCAGTGTGTATATCACCCCTGCAGTGTGGTTCAAGGCTGCAAGTGCACTAGGATGACACCAGTGTGTATATCACCACTGCAGTGTGGTTCAAGGCTGCGCTGCACTAGGATGACACCAGTGTGTATCAGCACTGCAGTGTGGTTCAAGGCTGCAAGTGCACTAGGATTACACCAGTGTGTATCATCACTGTATCTTGGGATACAGAATGAGATCTTGTCTGTAAAAAAAAAATTTTTTTTAAATAAAGAACTCCTGTCCATGAGCACGTATTCTCTTGCTTCTATTCTCTACTGGTTGAGCCGCCTTAAAGGGGATTAATTCTCTCACATTTCCAAGTTTGTACATGTATATATGCCTATAGAATCCCACAAGCACCACTGGTCCTTAAAAAAACCTGCAGCAAAAGAAGAGATGTACTATAGCTGAGGTGAGGTCTTCTGTCAAGATATTGAAGATGACTGAAGTCATCTCGAAGGTGACTGAAGCAATGTCGCTAAGTAAAAAGTGCTGCAGAGGAAGTGAAGTAGGAAATAAGGATCTGATTCCTAGCCAAAAGGAATCACACAGTGACATAAGTTCAATCTTCTAAGCACTGAGTAAATATATTTTGAAAACTTTTTCCATATGCAATCAATGTGTAGACAGGTTTAATGATAATAAATGGATTATACTTAAAGTATGCAGAATTATGTGTATATAAAATACTGCCCCTTGGGGGTTTCTTATTATTGAGCTTTGAGAATTCTTTATATATGTGAATACAAGTACATCATCATGCATAAGATTTGCAATTATTTTCTCTACAGTCTGTAACTTTGTCTTTTCATTCTCTTAATAGCACCTTTCAAGAACAGAAATTTTTAATTTTGATTAAGTCCAATGTATGAATTTATTTTTCAGACCTTGAATTTAGAATTATAGTAAGAAATCTCTGCCTAACCTAGAGTCACACTTTTTCCTGTGTTTCTTCTAGAAGTTTTATAGTTTTAGGTTTCACATTTACTCAGATCCATTTTAAGTTAATTTTTGATATAGATCCAAGTTCATGGCTTTTTCATACAGATATCCAATTGTTTCAGCACCATCATTGAAAAGAATATCCTTCCTCCACTGAATTGTCTTTTCACTGTTGTTTAAAACAAGTTGTCGGTTTATGAGACTATTTATGAATTCTCTATTCCAGTGATCTATTTTTCTAACTTTATTTCAACACCCTATTATCCCAATATACTTATAGGTCTTACAATCAGATAGTGCCAGTCCCCAACTCTGCCCTTTATCCAAGTTATTTCAAAAATTATGTTTGTTCTGAATTTCTATGCAGATTTTAAATAATTCTGTCAGTTTCCTTTTAAAAAGTTAGGATTTTTGATTGCATTGAATCTATAGATCAATTTGAAAAGAATTATAATAACCAAATCCTGAAAGCAAACCATTTGTCCTTTGACAGGTGAATGGATAACATATGAGACATCCACAAATACTAAACAATAAAAAGAATGAATATATTACATGCTGTAATACAGATGAACTTCAAAGTAATTATGCTGAGGAAGGAAGCCTGGCCTCGAGTAGTACATAGAATTATATACGATTCTAGAAAATGCAAACATATCTACAGCACAAAAAGCAGATGAGTAATTGCCTGGGGGTCAGGGGGAGGAACAGGGCGGAGGGACCACAACAGGAAGGAGGTGACAGAAATGTTTACCCATGGATGATTCCATGGGTATAAATATTTGTCAAAACTCACCAAAGTGTACACTTTAGATATGTTCAGTTTATTTCATGTCAATTATACCTCAATAAAGCTGTTTTTAAAAAGCACTCTGATTTCTGGACAGTAGGCAGATCTACATTGCAGTTGTTCCTTTGCAATAGTTTTCTTAACTATGAACACAATATAACAAGTCCCTATAGCAAGGGCAAAGAAGAATCTATAAACCCTCCACTTGGAGACAAAGAACAATTTATACACCCACCATTTGGAGAATGAAATTTTATTACTCTCATGTGTATATATCGATATATAAAATATGTATATATTAGAGAAAAAAGGAAGAAAGATATATGGGAACAAAGATGTGAGCTATTCCCCTATAACTGTTATTAAATTATGTTAAACTAGGAAAGCACTTAAGCAGAAAAGTGTGAACAGTGCCAATCTCAAAATGTAATGCTTATTATCTTAAAAGCATTTTGTTACTTTTATAATACCTGAAGTGAAGTAATAATGTCAGTCACTTAACCAGATCTTAGAGTATAATATCTTCATCTTAAGTACTATTATTTCCAGTATTTTAATAATTTTCACACAGTCCCAGAATAATCTTTTGTGCTCTGATGACACTTAAATTAATAGCATAATTTTCTGGTACATGCAACAGTTGCTTTCCATTCTGATTTTTTCATTCTTCCCTAAAATACTTGCAGATAAATCCTTGAATAATCATTCTTGTCTTTATCTTTGGGGATTCAAAAAGCTTCAACAGATAAGGAAATAATGTATTAAGAGGTAACAATTTTTAAGAAATTTAATTTTAATATTAATTGACCTATTTCCAATCAGCTATCTTTAAAGAGGTGATAAATCTTCTAAATATTCAGTTCATTTGATCCTTCTTACATGCTTCACTGATGTTCTCAACTCTTGCCATAGGTGTGTCTACAAATGAATCTGTTTAACAGATTATCTGTGGAGCAATCCATAAAGAATTTCTATACTTAAGTTTCTCTTTGACTGTAGCTGACCACTGATGATTTAAATATTTGCTACTATTTTTAATTCATGTGAAGAGGGTATCTGCCCCAGGGCCAAATGAAACATAGTCACCTCATTTAGCAACGGAGAATGACTATAGTAATTCTATTACAAAACAGAAACAGAAAGAAAAGTTTGTCTAGTACATGCTGAAAGTAAGTAGGCACTTTCAATCTTATGTTTAGCTATTCTCTCTTGTAGCTTATTAAAATCAAAACCACCTCAGTTAGGAAAAAATCAAATCAGTCTAGCTTTCTGTTCCATTTAGGTTATAGCAAATAAGCGGCACTACCACTCCTGATTGAAAAAGTCAGCTATTATCTAATTTTTCATCATTCACACTGAAAACAACAAAATAAGAAAATAAATGGTGACAATAATCTTTACCTCAGATAAAGTCAAGACTACTTGAAAGAATGCCAGTCTTCTGTGGCTGCCAGTGTTTAGAGTCAGAGTCAGGTAACTAACTGCTAACACTGATACCACTAAAAAATAAATAAATCCTGCCCCAGTGCCTACTCTCTACCAACTCCAGTATTCTGGTTTGCTTCCCTACATCTATCTGCCACATGGCTTGGCTTCTAATATTCAACTTTTATTTCAGCACAAAAAGACAGAGGCATTTCCTAGGTGAAAATGGTAGCATCTCTCAGTGATTCTACCCAATTATATATGAATTAAGACTTTTTATCACTAACATTATCACTTCTGTTTTCAAGCTACTTGATTTTTATTCTCAAAATAGGCACCTTTTCCAAAAGAATGGTTTAAAACATACATGCCCATACACACATGAACATAAATACCCTCATATCCCAAGTTCTAGCCTTGGATTAAACAAAAATTAGGTATAAACACACTGTATCAATTTACTAGACAAAATCCCTGGCAAGAACAAAATATGACTTAAGGAGTGTTAATAAATTGTACTTGTATTGAAATAAATTTGTCTAAATGAGACTTACTAAAACAATCTTTAGAGCCATGAGGAAACTAGTTTTTTTTTTTTTTTTTAATTAGGGATACCTGCTATATAAGACTGTTTTACTGAGTTACTCCAAACTGTAACATTAAATATCAGTCCATCCAAATGATAATAATATATTAACCAATAACCCTGTAAAACCAAACAATATTTCTCTCACCACCTCTTTTCTATGCTATTTATGGCACAAAGTATATACAGTCATCAGCCACATCTACATAGGCTGATTAGTTGACAGTAATCTTTCATTTGATTATTGCATATAAATAAAAATGTTGTCTTTAAAATATATGTAATTCAATATATGTTGATACCAACTGTTTGCTGTTATATAGATATATACACATATAAAAATAAAAATATACAATATAATGTAAATGTATACGGGAAGTATCATTTCTTTACCCACATTAGCTCTATTTTAAGAGCTTACCATAAACTCCCTATATCATTTGGCACATCTGTATAGAACTTTACAATTCAAAATGATTTTCATATACATTATCTCGATTTACTTTCACAATCTATGACACAAATATTCCTTCCCTCTTCTTATGAACTTAAATGATTTACACAAAGTCATTAAGTAAAGGACAGAATGAAGATCTGACCCATACCTTCAGACTCTGTTCTCTTTTCACTGTGCTGCCAATGAGTGGGCCAGCAGAACAAACTAAGGAGCCTACCATGACTTCCTATAATAAAATCATATTTATTAACACCAGCAGGTAAGTCACTTAATGCACCTTAGCAGATGATGCTAAGATGATCTGCTAAACAACATATTCCATACAACTAGTCTTCTCTGACTAATTCAGCGAAGAGTTCTATCAGTCCACTAAAGTATCTCACGTGTTTACAATGCACAGATCTCAAGTCATCTAAATAGCTCAAGCCAATTCTGATCATCTTAAGAGTCAACTGAAATAATATTTACATAATACATTCTTCCTTAATCTGGAAAGTACATGACTGACTGAGGTTCAAAGTCATATATCCAATTACCTACAAAACATATTTACTTAGGAATACCACAAATATATACAAGTTGAATGAGTTCTAACAACTTAGAAAACTAAGAAAACAAAAAGTAAAATAAATGTTAACTCTAGGAATAATTAAAACCAGGGCAACAAAGGAAAAATAATCACAATTAACCACATCACTTATATCAACAGAGTATACATATACATTCACAATAACGTAAACACTAAATTGTTATTAAAATTATAATTATTTGGGAAGAAGAGAAAGACAGAAGTATGCATGTGTATACATGGAGTGTATCCATGTGGATCCATGTGTATGCATGGAGTGGAAGAAAACAGCCAACTCCTTATTATCTACAGTGAAAGATAACAGACAATACCTAAAATAAAAGGTAGTATAAATTGTAAGAACGTGTAATGTCATAAATTAAATACCAAAAGAATAAGCTAACAGTTAAAAGGGTTTAGCCATAGAGAAGGAGAAAGAAGTGAGGAGGAGGCTAGGAAATGCTGCTTTATCTAAGAAAAAACAAAACACTGTGAAAACCTAACTCTTAAACTATGTTCATGTTTAACTTTGATCAAAATAAAAAAATTTAAAAAACACCTTGACTGTGGGCAGCACCTGTGGCTCAAAGGAGTAGGGCGCCGGCCCCATATGCCAGAGGTGGTGGGTTCAAACCCAGCCCCAGCCAGGCAAAAACTGCAGGAAAAAAAAAAAAAAAAAAAAGAACAGCTTGACCGTATTCTGATGATCAACTAGAATTACAATGAAAAAGACTACATTTACAACAGCAAAAAAAAAATTTTTAATACTTAGGAGTAAACTCAACAAAAAATGAAACATATAGATTTAAGAAACCATTGCTACTTTATTAAAAGACCTAAGTATAATAAATATAGAGATAACATGTTTCTAGATAGTGAACATAGAAAATTCTTAATTTAATGGAAAATGTAAACCAAATTTTAACTAAAACCTAAGTGATTCTAGAAATTCTTCTAGAATAATGAATATTATTATCAATGATGTTTTAAAAACCACAATCTGTTAAGCAGTAAGCATCGTTACAATTACCTAGCGAGATCTCTCTTCTAAACAAAGGCATTAAAGGTGATTTTATATTTAATTTTGCTTGCTTGTATTTTCCTTTTCTTTTTACAATCAATGCAGACTACTTTTTAAATAAGTTATCACAAAAGAAAAAAGATGACTAATAGGGACTCAGTTCATAAGTCACATGACCTCTTCACAGATACTTTTCCTACCTTATCACAGAATCTCAGTAGTAAATTAAATTTTGATGACTTTGATTTCTTTATACCACTGTGGCAATAACGACACTGCCAAGAAGGCAGAAGCATATATAATTAACCAATTTAAAGTGAACAAAATCAGTACTATAAGTCTCCAATAAAGAGAAAAATGGAAAATTCAGTTGGTCAAAAGAACTTCTACAGGATCCTTAGATTGAATAAGTAAGGTTTTCTGCCTCTTGGCATTATGCTTGCTTTAAGCCAGATTTATTTTCCTTCCCTTATGCGTGAAAGAGAAAAAGTTCACTATTTCCATATACAATACATATGAACTGAGAAAGTCATGTGACTTGTTTGAAATTATACGATTAAGTTAATGGCTGAACTGTGAACAGAACTTAGAATACCCAACTGCTAGTTTGCAGCTCTAACTAATGGATCACGATGCCTGCTATGTAAGAGGACTGCTTGCTTTAATTATAAATTCTTTATCCCTCATCAGATTATCAGCCAGAGGCCTTATCATTAGTTTTGCTCTTCTTGTACTCATGGCATTATCCCAAGAATATTAGATTTCCATGATAAAAAATATAAACACCACTGCTTAATGCCCCACACCAAATCTGAAAACTGTAAGTGCCTATGGCAGTAAGCACAGACTTACTGGCACATTTACAGGTAAAATTGCAATTTTAACAATCATTTATGCTTAGTCAGGGACTTGGAACAAACGAATTTCACTTTTACATAATCATAATATCAGTGTACTTAAAATGTGACATTAGGGCAATCTATGGCCTCATTAGTCAACAATATCTACAAATATGACTTGTTGGAAAAGTCTAAAAGGACTGATTATTAAAGATACATTCTGGAGTATTTGTGATATTGGAAGGCAGAATAAAATAAACTAATGAGAATGTTCTTACAGTCTATGCTAAAACTATACTAAAAAATTTCACTGGGCAAACAAAGTAAATTTCTGAAAAGAGGTGTTTAGACACTTGTCTTTGAGAAGCACTTTGTGTTTCTTTGGCACATAGCACGGCAGCAATAGTAGCAGCAGCCTTGCCCTTGGTGCTGATTTCTTACTACTCTAAATGTCTCCTCTGAGCCAGAATACACTGGCTGTTGCTGATCATGCTGTGAGACACCTGCACTGGCTACTAGGCTTGTCATGACGCACAAAACCCTACCATCTTCAGCTTGACATTGTGCAAGTTATAATTATTCATCCAAATGAATATGTCAGAGCAGCAGCAGCAGACCTCTCATCAGAGCAAAAGAAAAATACATCAAAACATTATCAACCCAGCAGGAAGACAGGGACCATAAGGAAAATTACCCATTTTTAATATGGATGCCACAAAGCCATGCCTATTATATTACAAAAAGAAAGGAAAATAAAGATCTTCCAAGTTGAAAGTCCAGAAGTACTGAATCCAAAGAGGAAATGAATAAAAACAGACCAGCATTTTAAAAAATCAATTATCTGAAATCTAGTAACAGTCTCTTAAACATAACTTTGCTATTAGACTAAAACAGTAACATTTATGTTCTTAAAAACCACAACTGTTTAAAAATGGTTAAAAAAGAATTAGACACCCATAAATAGAACCATTTCCAGCCAGTCAATGAAAAGAATTACACATGACAAAGAAGTCTCACATTGCTTATTTTCAAAACATAAACTATTGCCAACATGCTTAACCACGGCTAAAAAATTCAGAGTTCATGCTGCTCGTAGCATCACCAAAATCCTAATAGACGCTCAGACTCTTCTAGGTAAATGATATTTTTTGAGAACTTGCTAAATTTTTTATGGCAAATGTAAAAGAAAAACTGTAAAATCAGTCCCTGACTCCCACAAATGAAGAAGACACTAAGCATACAGAAAATTGGCAAGTCTAAATACAGATTGCTGTCTCATACTTAAATACAAAATAAAATTATACAACTTTTAGACCTATAAGAGAGTATCATTTCAGAAAAAGATATAGTTAATTTTCTTATGTGAGTCACAAAAAGCAGAAACTACAAGAAAGAAAGTGATAAAAGTGAACACATTGAATTTTTTACTTCTGGATGGCAAAATACGTCATATAGAAAGTTAAAAGATATTCATAACCCATAAAGCCAACAAAGACTGTCCAACATATAAGGGGAATGCTTACAATAAAAGAACATTTCTAAGAATTATTGTAAATTATTATTTATATTACAAATTATTGATTTATGTATTAGAGTATAAATTGATACGAGAGTCAGACCAAGAATAGACTAAAACTTGAAAAGGATTTAGGAAAGTAATAATTACTTATACAACAAATTTGAGAAGGCAAACTGGCAATATTCAATACCCTCAAGGAGGAACATTCCTTACAAACCAGCATTTTCACTTCTAGGAATAACCCACTAAACATCGGACACATGTGCACACAAAAACAAGTAAGGGTATTCACTGAAATGCTGCTTGTGAGAAATTGTGACCAATTTTATCAGTAGGACAACATATAAATCAACTGGTTGACTAGCATAATGGAATAACATAAAGAATTTAAAATAAATGTATTAGACACACATAGATCATGGATTTAAAAAACCCGAAATGGTATTGTGTAAAAATAAGGTGAGATTACAAGTGCAACATCAACAAATGGGGCAAAAAAAGTATGCATGGAGAACATACACATACTTCAATTTTAGAAAGGCAGCTACCTATTCAGGAGCAAAGAAAAGTAATGGAAAAGGGACTGGGATCTTAGCTGCTCTGAGAACATTTTAAGAAAGAGAAATACAGATATCTGAGGCAAATGTAACAAAATATTAACATCTGTCAAATTTGAGTTATGGATAAAAAAAGTCAAGTTTTATCTGTCCTTTGCTAAGAATTTCAGTATATTCTATAATTTAAGGGAAGAATTTAAGACATTTCAGCCCCTCTAATTGTATGCTTTATTGGAGGTAATACAATACAGAAAACTCACATGTCTCAATTAAACCTAAAATTTGCATTTAAAATAATATTATACATATTTATTCAATGCTTATATGAATAAGACACTGAGCTGGTGTTAAGGAGGGATAAAAAATTTAAAAGAAACTGTCTACAAAGATTTTCCAGTCTAGTAGAGGGTTACAAACCAATTTTGACAAATGACAGAATAAAGTAAGTGCTAAACAATCTTTGTCTAGAGATGGAAATATTTTCACAATTAAAGTCAGGAAGCCTTTCATAGTTATCTACATAAAAAACACTAAGAAACTGATGGACAATATATTTTTCAACCCTGGAATTACAATAAATATTAAAGTATAACTAAGAAGTAACATCTGGAAAGAGTAATACAATCCAGATACAGTATTTTCACATGATCTCACTTATAACGATAAAGCTTTTGCAGTCAAATAGAAAATGTACATTAAAAAAACAAGATATGTAACTTATACATAAATCTAATTTTTTTAAATAAAAAAAAAAAATCAACCAGTATTTCTTATATATTTATTAAATGCATCAAAGTTAACAAAAGCAGATAACATGCTCTTTCCTCTCCTTTATTTTGCTGTATTTTCTTGGTTTCCCATGGGGAGGGTGATACTTTTGTTTTTAAAGAAAAAAAATGAGAAAAATAATTTTGGGACAAATATAAGGTATGATTAACATAACATCTAGACCTTCACAAGACTATTTAAATCCTGTTAGGCTTTTTCTCCCCATTATTTTATAAATTTTATATCTAATTACTCATAATTACAAGATAAAATATAAGCATATATTTTTACTTGCATCTAATCAAAATTGTATAAGAAAAATGGGTACGCTCCATTTAGAAAACAGTTGTAAAATCTCGGTAGAAATTTTTTTCTCTTTGCCCAAGAATTAGAAATGGGGCCACCATTTTGCTATCAACTGCCACAATTTGCTTGGTGAAAGAACCATGCCCATCATCAGACTGCTCTTAAAAACCTAACTAACCACATTCTACCACATCCTAACAATCATATAAATGAAATGTTGATAGTACTATTGACAGTCATACCACCTCACATCTACATGTTATATTATTTCTAAAATCATTATCTTAATAGATATCATTGAGAAATTTAATTGACAGAAGCAGAAGAAAAAAATCATCTACATTTTTTATTCAAAGTACAAAAGTTCTAAAGCATGTAAGAATATAGTCTAAGATCAAAGATAAAAACACTTAAAAAAAATAAACTGAGTAATAATGGCAAGGTTTATATTTTCAGTTATAATTTACTCTCTGAAAAGGATTCTCACATTATGTCATCAACGTTAAAAGCATAAGGAATATGAAAAACTTCAGCCAGTTTCCCACTTACTATTTATATCACTGCTTTCTAAAGAGTTCTTCAGGCTCGGCGCCTGTGGCTCAAGCAGCTAAGGCACCAGCCACGTACACCTGAGCTGGCGGGTTTGAATCCAGCCCGGGCCTGCCAAACAACAATGATGGCTGCAACCAAAAAACGGCCGGGTGTTGTGACAGGCGCCTGTGGTCCCAGCTACTTGGGAGGCGGAGGCAGGAGACTCACTTGAGCCCAGGAGTTGGAGGTTGCTGTGAGCTGTGATGCCACAGCACTCTATCCAGGGTGAGAGCTTGAGGCTCTGTCTCAAGAAAAAACAAAAAACAAACAAACAAACAAAAAAAAGACTTCAGAATTCAAATTTAAAGGAAAATGTCTGTTAATAGAGCTTCGTGAGTGCTTACTCACTATGAAGCAGGGAGGCCTGGATTGTGTGTGTGTAGAGAGCGAAAGAGAAAATAAACATTAACTATTAGTAAATACAAAAGAAGCATAACAAAAGGTCTGTTTCTAAATAAATGTTTTTACAAAACTGAAAAAAAAAATCACTTTATAACCTCCTTGTATAGTGGCCACAGGTTCTGTCTTCACTTGTGGATTCAACCAACCACAGATAGAAAATAGTCAAAAAATAAATTAAAAACATAAAATAACAAAAAATACAAACAAAAATACAGTGTAATTATTGACATAGCACTTACACTGTATTAGGTATTACAAGTAATCTAGAAATAATCTGAAATATATAGGAGACGTGTAGGTTGTAAGAAAATACCACACCATTTTATATAACAGATTTGAGTATCTACAGATTTTGGTATCTGCAAAGGATCCTGGAACCAATCCCCCACGGATACTGAAAGACAATTTTACTTTTCAATTACTTAAAACAAATTTAAGAATTTACCTGTGGTGTCCAGGAAACAGAAAATGGAATAGGAAAATCCACAATACATTCTGGTGGTTCTGTAGGGTACTGAAAAAGCATAAAATTAGGTTATTTTTACTTCTTTGTGATAATTTAACATTTTAAAAATACTAGACATATTGGGGGAAAATATTATTATAACTGTAAATGTATTATGTATACATGTTTTTATTCTACTATCAAGAACTAATTAATAGTCAACCTATATTAAAGAGTTACAAAGTTTGGTGATTTGGGGGTACCAAAGCAGTCAGTGTTGAGCAAGAGTGATGAATTAAATCAATGTTGGGTCAGCTGCTAATGTTATAATTTCAGAGGTGAATCAAATTGGATCTCAGTTTATCTTGAAAATGAAAGATCCAATGAATTAATATTTAACTTTCCTCCAATCAAAAACTTAATTTCAAATTTCAGTCACTAGTTAAGTAGACAGTATCAGTTTAAAGAATCAAGAAATACAAAAAGCTATCACTGAAAAATTATTTAGCAAGAAGATAAAAAGAAACAATGAAATGTCTCTTCTGGTTTCTTAAGGAAAATAAAACTAATAGTTTTAAGCAGGAAAAACTTTTTCTAGATTGATAAACACAAAATTAATTATTCAATTAGTTATATAAAAAGTGACAATCAAAAGAACAAATCAAGTTTCTAAATTAAAAAAACAGGCCAGGCATGTCAGCTCATGCCTGTAATCGCAGTACTTTGGGAGGCCAAGGCAGTTTGAGACCAGCCTGGGTAACATAGCCAGAACCCTGTTTCTACAAATTAAAAACTATCTGAGTATGCTGACATGCACCTGTCATCCTAGCTACTATAGGAGCTGAAATAGGAGGATCTTGAACCCAGGAATTCAATGTTACAGTAGTTATAATAGGGCCACTGAACTCCAGCCTGGACAATAGAGACCCTCTCTCTAAAACAACAAAAAAACAGAATAAGTTAACAGTGCCAAAAGGTAGTTTTTCTTAAAACCAGTTTTAATAGAAAATTATACTTCATGATTTCTCTAAAATCCAATTCTGATACTTTAAAATCTGACATAATTGAAAATACTCATTTTCTTCCATTAAAAATCTAAAATTACTGGAAGAATATTACTTTAGGAGAAACTATGACAAAATGTTTATTTGACATGTGTTATTATAAGTTTTGGACTTTCACTTTTGTCAGCCTCTTATTTTTTAGCATTACACTGGGTAAACAGAAGGGGACAAAAAATTCTCACTATAGTATTTAACAAACATCTGAAATTAATGTCCTCAAAAAAAAAGTAACATTTAGCTACAATGATCCTTTAAAACTTCCTATCAATGCACAGTCTGACTAATGGTATTTGGCTATGCAGAATTAGTAACACAAAGGTATAAGATAACTTATTACAGTGTTCTACTTCTGAAAAAAATTGGGCTGAGATTAAGGTAGGAAGCTCTATTTCAGACAATTAAAAATATTAGATGATGTACTTCAGGATCTAATTGCTGTAATCACTAGAAAAATAATTTGTACACCACTTTTAAGTAACTTGATTATCTCAAAGTAAATACAGGTAGGACCTTAGCTTTTTCTGGGTCCAGTACTACTAATTAACTTGTAAGATTGTGAACAAGCCATTTAATTTTACATGGCTGTTTTACACGTAAAATGATAAAAACAGGAGTGTTAACAAAATCTCTTTTTCCTCTAAAATGTCAGGATTCTTTAAAACTAATATTGTATACTTGAAACCTCTATGACTCAAAATGGAAAATTCAGTTCAAGTTGCTATTTATCTTCTTGTGTTGCTGACAATGAACAGTTTCAACTCTAACTTAAATGAATCATCAATCTAGATAGAGTAGGAAGTTAATGAAATGTTTACTGTATTTGGGGTAGATATACTACGTAAAGTATCTGTGGCCTCATTAAGTACATACACAGCTCATTACATTAAAGACAGTAAGATTCCACATTCAAGAAGGACTCAGTATAGTAAATGATATTAATACAAATGTTCTGACATGGAAAGAGATCCACAATAGTTAAAAAAAGCAAGTTACAGTAAATACAATAGGATCCCACATACATAAATGAGTCCACTACACTTTCAGAGATGCTGACATCTTTCAAATATATTTTTATATTTGTAATACAAATATGTAATAATAAATTGGACTGAACTTATTGTTTGGATGGTTTACTGCATATCCATTATAAATTAAATGATACATACTATACGTGTTAATTATATTTACATGTAAAGCCACCTTTGTTTACAGAATAAACTTTACATAATTGTATAGAACCTTAAACAGATTTACCATAAATTATTAAAATAGGAAATAGTAGCATCTAGATATTCATTTTCAGAATAGTTTCTAAATTCAGTAGTACCAATTACAATGTGTATGACTAGATACAATGTCACAAAATAAACTGATCAAAATTAAGACGGTTAATTTTAAGAAATTGTCAAAACCTTTAGTTTAGAAACCTAATTGACAACAAAATTCCACATACAGGAATACTAATTAAAAAATAAGTATAGTATTTAATTTTTTTTTTTTTTTGCAGTTTTTGGCCGAGGCTGGGTTTGAACCCGCCACCTCCAGTATATGGGACCAGCGCCCTACTCCTTTGAGCCACAAGCACCGCCCCAGTATATAATTATTTTTAAGTAAAATACAGTTCTCTAAATCTGTCTGGAACAACTCAATATAATCAATAACTATAAAAGAATAATTACTATGTAATGTTAAGTATATATTTTTATCACACAACATTATAAGAACAACTTTAAGACTGTTCTGTGATTGGACCATCTCATCAGTAATAAGGACCCCAAGTGAACACATACGAACTGCAGCAAGAGACAAAGCACAAAGCCTCTGATACACATTTGTGATTTGTTTTTCAAGTAGTTCTAATCTTGACCAAAGCTGAGGAAGCTCTGGTCTACTTCTTTTGTAAAGCAAAGATAATTCCATCCCACAGTTAGGATGAACAGCATTATATAAAAATATACCTAAAAGAACCACAAAATTCTTTTGTTTCCCTAGTATATTTCTTTTTGATTTATATAAATAAGAGGTATATAGTTATAATGAGTATTATTTTCTTTGTGAGCTTTTGGACATGTTGAGGGGAAGTTGTAGTATTGCGAGAGAATTGGAAAGAAATATATGACAATGCATTTCTTTATATCAAAAAATAAAATAATGTTTGTGTATAAATAAAAATAAGCCTCCTTTAAAGGTTTATTTTTTAAAAATTCAGCTTTCTCCTTAGTTTGGATTAAGATTTTGCATTATGTATTTTTAACATACAGTTTCACCTATTCCTATTTATAACTGACACTCCTAGGCCCAAATATTCCTAAAAAAAAGAATATTTTGGTATAGGTAAAAACTAAACTAAATGGATAAAGATGCTAATAAATCATACCAACACAAGATTGAGTTTCATCTGTTTTTATGTTTATTAATCTTTATATAATTGTATAGAACATTATTTTTTTTCCTAATTCTTTCCCAGTTAAAATAAAACTTACACTTCTCTTTTGCCAGGGAATCCATGAAAGTTTTGTAAGTATAAATGCTGCAAAATTGACACCGGATAGTATTTTCTAGAGAAATATTAAAAGCATCATCTTATCCACCTTAAAACGGTATAAGAAAAAAGCAGACAGAATGGATCATATTAGTTGTCTAATCTTCACTGTCAATACTACCAATAAATGAAAAAGTACCATGATGTGGATTAATCATAAAATCTTGGAGGTATAGTTAAAGGCAGCATAGACTTACAATATTATCTCCTTAGTACGTAGAAAAGCTTATAAAAATGAGGACAGGATGTATTTAAAATCTTTCACTTTGGTCTTCATAGGAGCAGAACAACTTTTATCAATGTACAAAATATAAACAAATAGACCTTTGAAGGAAATGACAGAGCCCTTGCCCCTGGCAGAATGTGACCTTTCGAAGGATAAAGGCAGATTTCTCCCTGATCTTAAAAAAAAGTACACATTTAAAAACTAAAAAGGAAAATAAAAATCTTTTCATTTTAGTGAAAATAACCACCTAACTTCTTTTATAAATAAGATTTCTACCTCACTAATTTTTTTCCAACACTTTGCATTATGAGTCTTAAAATTATATCTCAATATTCTGCGTATGAGAAGAGAGAATGAGTCATTTCTCAACCTGCCTGATATAGAGCCACTGTAAGATATCAACTTTTCTGTGTCACCCAATACAGCTTTATATATTAATTTTCTCTTGTGGAAAGCTTAAATGCCAGACACATTTTTAAAAAGGACAAACACAATTGATCTTTTCATCACTACAATATTCTGAAATAGAGTTGATTGATGACGCCAAGGAACAATAAAAAAAAGTTGGATGCCCTGGTTTTCTTCAAATTCTAATGTTTCCCCAGTGATTACTAAGTAAATGATACTTGCTTATTCTACTTACTTCTCAAAATTCACAACTTAGAACTAAGAAGTAAAGATCAAATGGCCATGATTTATGCTAATAAAATTAGTGAATACTTACAGGTCACTAGCCTGTAAGGGCTCTAAAAAGAGGCACAAACCTTACAAATTTTTAAAATACTTAAGTCAAAAACTTCAGCCAAAACAAACAATAAAATATGCACAGGTGGGTGTCTGTGTTAGGGCGTAGGGATGGGATATGGGTCAGAAATAAGAACTACACAAGAAATTCAAGAGTTGAAAGGAAAAGACTTTCTCAGTAGAACTTGGGTTAGTGGAAGGATTCACTCATTTCTATGTAAGATCTTACAAAAATAATATGACATTTTAAGGCTGCCAAGCCTTATTTGGAATATTTCTTTATTATAAAAGTCAGTATTTCAATCAAATTTGGACTAAAATATGATATGAAATTATATCTAGACTTTTGGAAACCTAGCAAATAAATTCTTTCAGACTTTCCAAAATCAATTTTTTAAAGCATCATACATATATTTTTAGATGCAACTAGCACATGAAAACATTCACACAGTTCATTTCACAAAATATTTTCTGATCACAATAACAGTTTCATGAGGCGCATACCTTAGCCTTCAACTTGAGAGTGATTAGATGCTCTCTACCAGAAGCATCTTCTGCTTTTAACTTGATGGTATTGAAGCTAGTATCCACATATACAATTCTGGTGAGCAAAAGAGAATAAAAAATGATCACACTGGGAAGGGCAGAAGAAGGGAGGTAGAGATGGTAGGATTCAAAATGAAAATATCTGCTATATTCCTATTAATCCATTATAAAAATTAATCAGAGAAATTTCTGCATGCCATCCCTTTCTGCTGCTATAGATTTACTACCGTTAATACACCAGGCTAGAGCTTAATGCAGTCATAGATCTCTGGATTATTTACAATGTGTGTCAAGGCTCATGCTGTGGTCAGTGAGCACTATGTTTCAGTTTTCCATCACTAGAACCTTTGGCACACACAGCATGTTCCTGTCAGCCTCTACTTATGTACACATTAAACTTCCTGTCAAACTCTTTGATCCATTTCTGTAGTTTCATACAGTGTAAGACTTTTATGCTTCCTTTGTTTTTCTCCTCAATGAACTTCTTCTGTATTATCAATACTGTTACTGTACAAAAAAATCTAGCTGGTATTAGTTCATATACTCAAATTGATCCTCAAAGGAAAATGCTGTATAAGCACAGGTACAGCCCAGTCTTCTAGCAATAAATCTTCTTTTTGTGTGATATATAGCTTCTGACACTTAACCTAGGCATGTATTCAAGATGAGTGATATTCAAACATATAGCATAAGCATAAGTGTTCTGGTTTTAAGTTGCTTTAATGCATGCATTTTCTACAATGGAAACCAATACCCTTTGAAATTATCAGTCTGTAAAAACATGAGTAGTATAAGCTACTGCCAAAAAGGTTCAAATTCAGCAGTATATTTACTAGTGAAGTGTGCATATGGATATTTTGACATGTTTACAATACTATTCTCTTGTAAATATAAGAAGTACTCTAAGAATTAACCAATGTAATGTAAGTGTTCCTAATTCTATATGAAATCAGCATATTGTACCCATAAATACATTAATGTGCACATGATCTATGTGTTTATGATTTAATAAAAAAAAAGAATTTTGAACGAATTATCACCTAGACCAGCAATTCTCAACTTCTGGGTCGCAACCCACAGGAATTGTATTAAAGGGCTGTGGCATCAGGAAGGCTGAGAACCACGGACCCAGACTGATGGTAAGACCCATTAGCGTTCAGAATTAGCATTAGCCTCCTAACCTAGGAAATAATTTTTTAACATCACTATATACCATTTAATTACTGACCAAATACTGTATAATGGTAAAATGAGGCAACTTCAAGAAATGCTGGGGAATTGAGTTGTGCAACACTGTAATGAAAATAGATCAAAATCTAAAGATATCTATCTTCAATAATAGTATATGATGGAAAAAACCTGCATTAGTAAATGAAAAGTTTATCATCTGTAAATAGTCTAGCAGCTTAGAAAATAAATAAAACTATTCTAGAAAAAGTATTTAAATAAAAAAATCAATGGTTATATAATCTTTATTTTCTTTTAGTTGTATCTGTAAACATCTCAAACATTCCACCTCCAAAAACTTAGAACGTGAGTCTTTATCACATGTTCTCTCATATGACTCTGAGGTTCCAACACAGAAGGATCTGACTCTAAAAATTTTCACATTTCAGATTCAAGATTTTGAGATGGGCACATATATTTATATCCTCTCTCCCCTCCTGAAAATTTTAATTATTTAAAAATAAAAAAATTGTTAATAAGGTAGAAACCCACAGTTACAAAAAGAGCAATGAGGAATGGCATTAATAAAAGCAATTTTTCAACAACATTTATAAAAATGTAAAGCAATTAAAAGAGCACTGGCTAACAAAACACATCAGAAAGAGGGCTTCAGGAAGATACAGCTGGCAAAAGGGCACAGAATGGAGAGTATGACTGATAACCTGGCAGAAACTATAGAAATTTTTTTTAAATACAAAAAGAAAACAGGAAATCGAAAGCTAAATTATAAACAATACAGCTGTGTTAAAAAATGTAATTACTCTATCATTAACTTTTCATTTAAAAATATTTATATAGTCAAAAAAGTAAACTATTTACTAATTATAATTTTTAGAATTCAGCAATACACAAAGCTAAAAGACTTAATTATAGTTACAGAGATTAATGTAAATATATTTGACCACTGTAATTTAAAATGAAGAGACAACAAAAATTGGGAAGCAGAAATAGGAAAGATCTGGAGGGAAGATTAGGAACAATAAAATCTGTAATTGTTAATTCGAGAGTCAAGAGATACCATCTTAACTGAATGGAAATAAAAGAGGCTTAAGTAATAGTAAAAATGCTTAAGAATAGTAAAGCTAATAGAAAAATAAAAAAAAAATGAAGGAAAAGAGAAAGTAGCATATTAGCTAATTTTGTTATTATAGTAATCAGTATTCCTCAATTTGATAAATCAGGAAATCCTGAATGTAAGCATTATCATTTGGAAGCATGGAAGTTGTAAACATGAACATTTCAAAGTCTTTGTCTCAAAAAGAAGACTGGGGATAAGAAATAGTAGGGCAAAAGGCTGCTTTTCATTATAAGCCAGTAGTTCATAACCAAGATAAATACCTACAGAGAGAGAGAGAAGAGAAGGCCTCCTTGGGCAAGGAGAGGGGGAGAAAAAAAAAAAAACCAAACCATCAACTATTACTTTCTATACTTCAAATTACTGCACATTATCACTATGTTTAAAATTATTAAACATCTTTAAAATAATACAGAAATAACAGCTCTGGTATTTTTTTTTTTTTGTAATCCCATGTGATTATCATCATTTCACAGTTTTAAGACACAGATGTATTACTGCATTACAGAAAACAAAAATGTTGTGCTCAAGAATATGGCCTGTAAGTTGAGATGGCCATAAGGTTAATTTTTTCAACTTTAAGAAGTAATTTAAATAAAGTAAAAAACATTTATAATTTCAGGCTAATCTCAGCAGCACAGCCATTTAAAAATAAACATTTTTTAATTAAACCGTAGCTGTATACATTAATGCAATTATGGGGTACAATGTGCTGATTTTATATACAATTTGAAATACTTTCATCAAACTGGTTAACATAGCCTTCACCACATTTTCTTAGTTATTGTGTTAAGACATTTGTATTCTACACTTAGTAGATTTAACATGTACCCTTGTAAAATGCACCATAGGTGTGGTCCCACCAATTACCTTCCCTCCACCCATCTGCTACCTCCCCTCCCCCTCCTCTTTCCCCTTCATCTTGGGGTATACTAGGGTTATAGCTTTCATATGGAAGTGTGGGCTGAATACATTGGATACTTTTTCTTCCATTCTTGAGATACTTTGCTAAGAAGAATACGTTCCAGTTCCATCCATGTAAACATAAAAGAGGTAAAGTCTCCATCTTTTTTAAGGCTGTATAATATTCCATGGTGTACATATACCATTTATTAATACAAAAACATGGAAACTAAATAACCTTATGCTGAACAATAGCTGGGTCATAGATGAGATTAAGAAGGAAATTACCAAATTTGGGGAACAAAACAATAATGAAGACACGAATTGCCAGAACCTCTGGGATACCTCAAAGCAGTTCTAAGAGGAAAATTTATAGCACTGCAAGTCTTCCTCAAGAGAACGGAAAGAGAGGAAATTAACAACTTAATGGGACATCTCAAGCAACTGGAAAAGGAAGAACATTACAATCCCAAACCAAGCAGAAAAGAAATAACCAAAATTAGAGTAGAATTAAATGAAATTGAAAAAAGGATTATACAACAGATCAATAAATCAGAAAGTTGTTTTTTTGAAAAGGTCAATAAAATAGATAAACCTTTGGCTAACCTAACCAAGAAAAAAAGAGTAAAATCTCCAATTTCATCAATTAGAAATGACAAAGACGAAATAACAGACTCCTCAGAAATTCAAAAAATCCTTAATGAATATTACAAGATACTCTATTCACAGAGCTACGAAAATCTGAAGGAAATAGACCAATACTTGGAAGCACGTCACCTTCCTAGACTTAGCCAGAATGAAGTGGAAACGTTGAACAGGCCTATATCAAGTTCTGAAATAGCATCAAGTATACAAAATCTCCCCAAAAAGAAAAGTCTGGAACCAGACGGCTTGACATCAGAATTCTGCCAAACATTTAAAGAGAAACTAGTACCTATATTACTTACCCTTTTCCAAAATATAGAAAAATAAGAAACATTTTACCCATGTTGTGTCCTGGCTACTTTGTTTGGAGGTAAAAAGAAATATTTCTGTGATTAAATCTTAAATACATGTGACCTGTATTTGACAACTGAGCTCCAGGGTTCATTCTCACCTTCTTCCTTTTGGTAATAGCATCCTTGCCCCACACTCTCATGTAAACTAAGTTTTAGCAAAATCCAGTTCACCCAGCCAGGGACTTTGGGAGGTGTTTGCATATAACTAAATTTTGGCCAGTGGGCTGCAAGCAGAAGTGGATTCGTACATCTTTTGGATATTTACAACCAGACTGTGTATTCTCCTTTTTCCTCTTCTCATTCTCCCTTCCCTATTCTCCAAGAACAGAACTTAGGCCAAGTGAGCCAGCAAAGACCACAAAGAGAGGAACAACACTCCAGTGCACCACTGGCCAGCAGAACTTTCTGTGATGATGGAGGTCTTCTATGCTTCAAAAACAGTAGCCACTAGTCATATGTGTCTATGGAGAACTTACAGTATGGGTAGGATGGACAGTGAATTCTTTATTTAATTTAAATAAAAATGTCAGTAGCCACAAGTGCCAGTGTGGTCACAGTGGATGGTTGAGAAGTAAGTTAAAAAAAAAAAAAACTGGGTTCCTGAAGGACCTTGAAAACTCACCAACCCACTCTTGACCATCTGTCTATCTCATCTTTGACTTGTTAAATAAGAGATGAATATAATTCTACCATGTTTGAACTACAGAGGATATGTGATTCTCTTTGTTAATAGCAGCTTAGCCTCTGACATAAAAGAGCATTATCTATGCCTACTCATGATAGGAAAAAACAGCTTGATGTGTGGTCTGTGGAAGAGATATTAAAGAAAAAAAGAAGGTGACAAATTTTTACAAGTGATAATGTGTGCTGAATCAGTTTTATAAAGAAAATCTACTTCAAATATTAGGCAGCTGAATGTCTCAATTTAAACAAGAGGAAATAAATAATTTTTACTTACTCAAATAGTTAAGGAAATTTTCATCACTGAAAAGCCCAAATTTCTTAAAAGTTATACATAAAATGCTAGCAAAAGCCAAAAAAACACACTTAAAATTTATACTGAGAGCTTAGATATTATCACTTAGAAAATATGAAAACATAATTATAAAATCTAAAAGAAAAATTTTACTTTTGACATTTTCCTTTGTATTTATCACTTGCTACTTTTCTTTATAAGTCTACCTGCAATAACTAAAAGGCATCAAACTTGAGAGTTAAAAGTTATTTAATCATGGGTGGTGCCTATGGCTAAAGGAGTAGGGCGGTAGGTTCAAGCCCGGCCCAAGCCAAAACTGAAAAAAAAAAAAAAGTTATTTAATCATTTGAAAGGAATGTTAATACTTAAGCTTCAGGGAGGTTTCTTTTATTGTCAATGGTATCAGTACAGCAAAGCAGAAGATGTTTACTTTATATCTTTTAAAACACTGTACTTATTTTAACCAACAGCTTAAGTTATTTAGCTTTTCTTTTATTTACCCATCTAGATCCATTTAAAGTGGTAATGACATCAAAAGGCAGACTGAATCAAAAGATAGGCTGAAGAAATTTTAATAACACATGAAGTTTCCATTTTTATTGCCACTCTCTAATTTAAGCTTTATCTACTTCATATCTAGATCACTAAAAACAAGCTCCCTAATGGGTGTCTTTACTTCCTGCCTCTTCTATACATCAATTCATCCTGCCTTTTGTACCTAGATTAATCTTCTTACATACCTTTTTAATCATATCAACTCCCTGCTCAAAAATATTCAGTCTCCCATCACCTGCATACAAAGAATAAGTCTAGCAGGCAAGACCTTTCACTCTAAGCCTAATATATTAATCCCTTCATGTGAGCAATTGATCTGTTTCAAAGTCCAAGAATAAACTGCACGTTTCCATCTCTACAACCTTGCTTCCACCATTCCCTCCCTTTTAAAGCTCTCTATATTCCAAGTTTATCCCAACATCCACCTCAGGTAAAAACCTCCCTAAATTATTGTAGCAAAACAAAACAAAAAAACACTTAAAATTTCTCTAAAGTCACACTCCTCCATTTCATGTAAGTTTTAGCTTGCCAATCAAATAAACTTTTTTATACGAAATATGGAAGTTAAATATTTCTCTGTGTCAGTGTGGTATGTGTACATGACCATGTAGAAGCTTTTGCCAGACTGGTTATTATTTACTGATCTTTGTATAAGATTTAAACAACTAAATATAAATTGTTTTAATCAAACACTGTAAACATATCACTAATATAGAAGCATAATTTTTTCAGTACTAATTTGTAGTCAATGATTTGGATACATAAAAATTCCTATTTACAAAGTAGTTTAGATGAAAATCAGACTGATTAATATGTATGTTCTTATGCATTTAACAACAAAAATTACCATTATTAGTTATAATTGAAATCATAGCACTAATTAAGTACTGTAAATCTCATATATAATCTGACATTGTTAGGTGAACTAGTGTCTCAACAACCTTAAACACACTTTACACAAGGAACTATGTGAGTCACACAACATATCTCTGTAACATCGTTATTATTAGGCATTATAAGCTTCATGTGAAAGATGAAGAAGATGAGGTTCAGAGAGGTTAAGTTACTTGTCCAATGTCACATAGCAGATAAACTAGAATAAAAGTTCTGGTCTTATTTACTGAGATGAATTTAGTACAAACAAGAATCTCCATTTCCCCAATGTTATAATTCTTCAAAATGCATTAACAATTGTATAAAATAATCACCATTATTCAGCTTCTAAGATAATGCAGTTTAATAAAAAAAATAACAATATATGTTGATAACCTTTCTGTGGCACATCAGATTTAGTAAAACTCAGCTGTTCCCTTGGACAAACTTGAAAAGGAGATGAAAGACTCCTAAGTAACAAATAATAAACTGTCTTAAAAACAATAAAATCATCAGTTCACTTCTGTTAGAAGGGTTTAATATCTGATCTATGAATAAAATTTAAATAAATATATCTTATATATAAAGCGACTATGCATTTCTTCCAAACTGGGATACTATTGAGACTCAAAGGGTCCAGGATAGAAGGCATAAATTAAAAGTGTCCTAGGAGAAGTGGAATGCTTGATCAGCTTTCCTATATAGCAAAAGTATTTGTCAACTCTAAGACACAACTTAATACCAAACAAGGGAACACTTTTACACTGCTGGTGGGATTGCAAAATGATACAACCTTTTTAGAAGGAAGTATGGAGAATCCTAAAAAAACTCAAACTAGACCTCCCATTTGATCCTGCAATCCCACTACTGGGCACTACCCAGAAGAAAAATAAAAATTCTTTTATCATAAGGACATTTGTATTAGACTGTTTATCGCAGCTCCATTTACAATCGCCGAAATGTGGAAACAGGCTAAATGCCCACCAACCTAGGAATGGATTAGCTAGCTGTGGTATATGTATACCATAGAATATTACTCAGCCATTAAAAAGATGGAGTCTTTACATCTTTTGTATTAACCTGGATGTAAGTGAAACACATTATTCTTAGTAAAACATCACAAGAATGGAGAAGCAAAACTGCTATGTACTCAATTCTGATATGAGGATGACTGATGACCTAGTAAGCGGTGGGGGACGGGGAAAGGGGTATGCAGGGAGAGGGAAGAAGGGAGGGGAAGTGGGGGGAATCATGGGGTGTGACATACCTTTTGGAGACAGGACACAATTATAAGAGGGACTTTACCTAATGAATGAATGGAATTTACCCTCAATGAATCCCCGAAAAAAAAAAAAAAAAAAAGAAAGAAAAGAAATTAAAACAAGTACGTAAATTACAACAGCAGCAATCAAACCTTCAAGGTCAGCTACCAGTTATCAGTATTACCTCTATAAAAGGTAGGAAAAACAGGAAAGTTTCCATCATATTTAAAACATTTATTTTTCCTTTCCAACTTAAGTTTTTTTTTTTTA
>CAUYRH010018965.1:0-26736 GCA_963574655.1 Perodicticus potto
ACAGACTTACCGAATTCAGAACTCAGGATAAGGGACCCAACAATTTTTATTTTAGTAAGCTTTCCAAATAGTTTGAGAATCAGTGCCATAGAGTAACCCAAAACAAACCAAATAATTTATAAATACATATTTCTAAGGCAACAGAGCGCAATAAAGAGGACAGCAGAGACAAAGACTCCTTAATTCATTTCATAATGCCAACATAACCTTAATATGAAATCTTGTCAATGAACATTAATTACTTGTAAAGAGAATTACAGGCCAATATCTCTAATGAAAATGAATGCAAAAATCGTGAATAAAATATTAGCAAATTGAATTCAGTGACACATAAAAAGAATAATACATCATGGCCAAGTGACGTTTAGCCCAGGAATACGAGGCTGGTTTAATATTAAAAAAATCAATCAATATAATTCACCACATAAATAGGAAAAAAGAGAATAACTATATATTCATCTTAATAAAGGCAGAAAAATATTTGACAAAATTCAACGTTCATTCTTGATAAAAACTTTCAGTAAACAAAGAACATAAGGGAAATTTTCTCAATCCGATAAATGGTATCTATAAAAAACTGAAAGCTCCCATCACATTCAATGGTGAATCATTGGATCTCTCCTCTCTAACACTGGGATGTAAACGCAAATTCTCACCATTTCTATTCAAATTCAACTGGAAGTCTTAAGACAAGAAAAATAAATAAAGGGCACAAAGACTAAAAAGGAAGAAAATCAAAACTAAGTTTATTCACATATTTACATGATTACAATGTTCTAAATATATTTCTACAGATTAGCAGCAAACAATTAAAAATACAAAATTTTAAAAGCCATAATTTAAAATGGCATCAAAAATATCAAATACCTAAGAATAAATCTAATGAAAGGTATACAAAACTTCTGTCTACAAGAAAATAAACAAACCCTAAAAAATAAAAAAAACATATTTATGGATTAGACAAATCATAATTGTTAAAATGCTAATTCTCAACAAACAGTTCTAAAGACACTACACAATCTCAATCAAAATCTCAACTGACTTTTCTTTGCGATAAAGTGATAAATTTTTAAATTATAGAAACATTTCAAAAATTTTAAAAAGACAAAATAATTTTGAGAAAGTTAGAATAATTGTACTATATGCTTTCAAAACTCACGGTAGAGGTATAATAATCAACAATGCGGCATTGGTATCAGGATAGACAAATAGATCACTAGAATATAACATAATCCAGAAATAAATACACATAAAGTCGACTGATTTTTTAAGAAAGGTAACAAGGCAATTCAATAGGGGAAGGTTATCCATTTAATAAATGATACTGGAGGTCCACAGGGAGGAAAAATTAATAAACTATGATTCTTACCTAAAATTATGTAGTTTTCTAGGAGAAAACAGAAGAGAATCTCTGAAGCCTGGTGTAGGCAAATATTTCTTCAACAAGGCTCAAGAACACTAATCATTTTTTAAAAAATCTCAAAATGGATGCATCAAAATTCAAATTATTCTTCTCAAAAAGCACAATTATGTAAGTGAAAAGGCAGGAAAGCAAAAACACAATTATGAAAGTGAGAAGTGTAGGAAAATATATTCACATTAGTTTTATCTTTTTAAATTTCTCGTCCATAGTTTCTTTTTAAAAAACACTCCTATAAATCCACAATTAAAAGATAACTAAATTTAAGAATAGGCAAAAATCCTAAACAGATTTTACAAAAGCAGAGATATGGTATAAATAGCCAATAAGCACGTGAAAAGTGCTCAACATCATCTGTCATTAGGAAAACATCTAAAACAAATTGAGAGTATAATGAAAATGTTTTCTATCTTAATGGGGGTTTTGTTTACATAAGTGTATACTTTCACAAAACTCACGATTGTCACACTTAAGATTTTTATCTCATTGCACATCTATTTACCCCAATTTCAGGGAGTACAAATGTCTTGTATTTTTTCTAGCTGATTCATTGCTACTCTACTATTTGTGGAATTATTTGTTTATTTTGTCTTTCATCCATTCATTCAGCACTTACCATGTACTAAGTTTTAGCTTTTAGAGAACCCTACCTATCATCAATTTAAATATGATTGGCAGAGCTTGGGAGGGTGGTCAATTCAGTTTAGGGGATATACACTCATTCAGAGGAGAAATTACCGTGGCACCAACCAAGAGAGTGACATTGGTGGTGGAGAAGAGGAAAATGAAACTGAGGGAAATTTTGATGGCATATAGGACAGGACTATTTAGATGGGGGTGGGGGCAGACGAGGGCAGTAAGGTAGAGGCAGACATGTTCAAGTACTTCAAGGTTCCTGTCTTATGTGACTAAAGATAAATGGTAAATATTATTCAAGAAAAAAAAAATCAAGAGGGAATAGGTTAATTCAGGAAAGAGGTCCAGGTAATGGGCTGATGCAAGATAATGAGTTCAGTTTTGCACAGGTTGATTTTAAATGCCTAAGGGAAGCCCAACAGAAGGGGCCAAATCGGAAGCTGAGTATAACATCCAGATGACTAGATTCTAATTAAATTCTGCTTTTCAATAAAAATTTGGGTTTCTCCGTACATATCATTTTTCAGTCTCACCTATAAAATCAGTGCCATCCTTCTGGCTTCTTTCATCAAAATATTCCAAGATCAATGGCAAAATTTTTACTTCGTTTGTGTTTTGAAAATAATCATCCCCAAACATGTGATCAGGCTCTATAATGAGCGAACAAGGTGAAAGTAAAAAGCCTCTGGGTTTTGGAATCAGACTGACCTAGATTCTAATCACGGCTCTACCATTTGGAAACCAGGTGATCTGGGATAAATTAATTTATGCATATCGTCCTCAATTTCCTCTTCAGCAAAAGGATATTAGGAATCCTATCTTGCAGCAATGTTGTAAAACACTGCGTGGGAAAGAACCTGGGATGCGGAAAGTGCTAAATGTGTATCCATATATCAGCAGCCTTCCTTTCGGATGATAAAGGGATGACATCTTACAACCCTAACCATCCCTGATAAAATTGTGAAGTGCAAAACCCTGGGCTGTTTCCATAGCCTAAGAATTTCCTTCCTCTTTTCATTACGAAAATCAGCTCTCAGGAGAGGATGTGACATCAGTCCTTTGCCTCTCATTGGTAATAAATTTACATCATCCCTGCCTTTGCCTGCCTGGGGGGACTTCTCATTCTAAGCCTTCTGTGTAACAATAGAAAGACTGGCTTTGTTTCTGGTTAAAGGCTCAGTGTGCTGGTTAGGAGGAGGTTGTGTCTGGCAGGGGCCCTTCCCGGTGCTCCTGCAGTCATGCCCATTGGAAGTAGCTAATTCCCTTTCTTCTCTGCTTCTGAGTCTGTAGCTTAAACTTCTACACATCCAGTACACAAGTGTCACCAATCAGCCCTCTCAAGCTTCATTCTACCCGCCTCATCATCTATCTACGTCCTGGGCTGCGTGGTTTTATTTTGGATTTCAATTATTTTGTTATTAGTACTAGTAATTCTCCATAAGAGACAAATAGGGGAAGGGGAGTATTTGTCTATTATTTATTACTGTTTAGGCTAAATGTCTACAGGTTAATTAAATTGAAAAGTGTCCCCCCCCCAGGATGTACCAGGTCCCCAGTGGTCCAATAAGGTTATAAAACCACGGTGAAACTGAAAGCCTTATTGCCTGCTGCTTTATTCTCATCAGCAACAGATTCCAATACAAATTCAGTCCATGACTGGGAGATTCAGAACAGGTTTTCTGGGAATTTAATTATCAAAGTGGACTGCGTAGGCACTGTAGTCACCATTGGGTAAATGACTTAGGGTTGTCTGAGGGCCGGTAGCCTCATGTCCTGATTAAGCATATTCACCCAGAAAGTGACTGTTGAACAAAGAATTCTGCTCTGGTTTTATTAAAGAAAGTGTCTGTAGCTACAGCAACTTGTCTTCAGGGTATGTGGGCGAGTGTGTGCATGTGGGTATGGGCATCACCATATTTTCTTTGTTCTTCAGTTTTGCTCCCATTCACTCATTAATTTGGTAAGTCTTTGTAAGCATCTTAAATTCCCCCAAACAATGGGACAGACATCTTTAGCATCACGGCAACAATGAAATCAATAAAGACTTTGGGGGCAGCAAGAAGAAGGGTGCACGGTAATAGCAATTATTCACTGAAAGCAATCTAACCCGTTTTTAATTTAATTTGGAGTGCCATTATTTTAAGATTCCAAATGCTAAGGTCATTTTAATCATGCAGATCTCATGTCTTATTGAGTTGTGGCAGAGAATGACTCTTTTTTTTTTTTTGTGACCCTAAGTTAGCAAGGACATGCTGGGCAAACAGCCAAGGTGCTGTACACTCAATAATAATAATAATCTATACTTAAAGTTAGCATGATGGTTATTAGCCATTGGCTATCCTGATAGGACAAGTGCCACCTCTTCAGACCTCTTCAGTGGTTTGACTTAGCACATTCATTACTGAATGAGAAACATCATCAAATAAACTTTCTTTCATGGGAATAAAGAAGGAATAAAATACATACTAGAGAAAAGTCACGAAGTAACTGAAGGAAAAGGGGGAATAGAGATTGGGGGGTGACCTGAAAGAAACAAATAAAAAGAGCTGAGCTTGCAAAGAAAGGCAAAAACCTGTCTTTCCTGGAGGTTGTTTCAGGATGTATGAAAAACCAGAGACTTATTTTGAACTCATTTGCTCTTTAACCAAAGAAAAAGAACTTTATATACTTCCTGTAAAAGAGCAAACAGATATTAAACCCCAAGTCATTTTAGCCTGCATACAGGTTTGTTTTCTTTTTTCTAATAGCTGTCATTTATTGAATTTTTATCATATGTAGGAAAGTTCACAAGTCGTTTGTATAAATTAGAATGTTCAATTTTCATTGCAAAACCTGCAATATATATTTTCCTCATTTTATGCACGAGAAGACTGAAGCTTTAAGAGGAAGTAAGTAATTTTTCCACAGCTAGCAAAAGACGGAGCTGGATTTTTTGATCTATAATTCCAAGCCTTCCACTTTTTATTCTGTATCACCAGGCTTTTCTCAGCAACTTGTAGAGGTATTTTCTTATTGCTGCTGTATATTTGTTTTAAAGAAGAATTCAAACATGGCCTTCCAAAATATCTTCTGGCTTCTAGCTCTTTCTGGAGCTAAATAGGTTTCAAAGCTCTCAGAAAAGTACTGAGATATCTGATCATTTATTCTTTCCTTTTTGGAGTGCTCCAAATACTTAAGTTTCATTTAAAGGCATGAATAGTTTAAATGGGCCTTAAAGTTGGCATGTGCTCAGTGTGGAAGACAGGATTGTCCTCTACCGCTCCCTTAGCAATTAGCTGCTGTGAACACATACATGTTAAACTACAGGACACTTACTATGTCTTATGTTGGACCAGCTTGGGCTAGAAGGTTCTATGAATGTGCTGAAACTAATTTGCTCTGTGACTTTGAAAGCCACCTACCTTTCCTATGTCTCACTAGAAAGTGGAATTAGTAAGTTTGATCATTATTTCATTTTGCAAAAAGCAGCCAGGATTCATAAAATAGTATTAGCAAAATACTAATTTGTATAAAGGTAGAAATGAGTTCTTTCCCTCCCCCCAAAAAAATCCCTTCAAAAACATTAATTCCTCCAATTCACTTTCTAGAGAATGAGGACACAAGAAAGTCAATAATTTAAATTCCCCAGTAAAATGAGAAAGTATTACTGACCCTGAAAAACACAGAGGTTAATTTATTTGCAAAAATCACCTCCTGCCACCTGCTGCCGGTGGAAAAGAAATTATGTCAAGCTTCATGAGAAAGCCATCACCTCTCTGTCCCCACACCCTGACACTTCTGTTTGTATGGGTGTGTGTTGGTTGGGGGATTGGGTCTCAGGAAGCCGTGATGGAGAGATGCTTGAATCTGCTTGCAACAAAGCTTGTGTCTTCTTAGCTTGTCCACGAGAGAAGCCACAGGGATCAAGAGGAGCACTGGCAAATGTGGGTGACAGCCAAACACATTTTGCAGGCCAGGCAGAATTTTTGCAGATTGGTTAAATGATTTGCAAGGCTGGGTAAATTGAGTTACTCAGTGTTGGTTATAAAGTAGGTTAGTAGGGAAGCCCAGCAGGTCAACTTAACTTGTTCACTGTTACAACAGCTATCTGTTATCTCTACCTGAAATTGTTCTTCAGGGAAATGACTCCTATCTTTAATCTAATCTAAAAAGACTATGGGATTTCCTCAGATTATTCCCAATATTTCAAATAAGAGAACATTACATTTAAGTGATGACTTGTTGACATTTGAATTTTAAACTCAGTCATGGGCTTATTAAGAAACTTTTTTGATTTAAAATATCTCCCCCTGAAGATGCATTTTGGAATAATATATAGTGGAAAATTGTTCTTTTTTTTATTACCCAAAATCCATTCACCTTTTCTCTCAGTAATAGAATTCCATTTCCCTGTGTGGGAAGTATTTCCCCCCCAAGCCATATACTCTTGGTGGGACCATAAATAAAGGCGCTTCCCCATCCCTTGATGAGTGGTAGAAACACCAGGTCATCTGGAGCCTCTCTCATACGTATGTTGAGAGTGGCCACTCACTCATCCTGGTAGCAGAGCTTGGTGAGATGATCCAGTAAATCATGAAACTACGAATTCTGCAACAATCTGGTTCCTTTATTTCCCTCAGTCAGTCCTATTCCTCAGTTTTTCCTTCAATCCTCTGAGTCCTCCTCAACCACATTTCCCCCACCCTTTGCAAATTCCCATTTTATATAAGCTAACCTGAATCCATTTATTTGCTTGCAACCAAGTACTCTGATACACCATCTTTCTGAAAACACCATGATGAGTTGGAAGCAATGACATGAAAATCAAAGTCTAACTGCACCAGGGATGTGGATGACTTTTTAAAGTAGTTCCAGCTTTGATCTCATTTACCTTTTGTATTGTTTTAAAAGCATCTGAGGGAGAAAAAGAAACATTACTATGAAATTTCTCAATTAGCCACCAAATCTCTTGAAGAAAGAGTCAAGACGTAAGCTACTCTAGGTCTGGCCTTTTTGTATTCTGTATCCTGGATGGCAGTCTCGTCTATTAGCAACCAAATCTCTTGAGGAAAGAGTCAAGACTTAAGCTATTCTGGTACTGGCCTTTTTGTATTCTGTATCCTGAATGGCAGTCTCAGTATTGAAGCCAATTCTGATCCAAAAAGTAAGCAAAATATACCAATTGACAAAAAAATAGACTGGGTTAGATTTCCATCTGACATTTTCTATCAGCATCCCTTCAAATGGCAACATTGGGAAATTATGAATGGAATGAATTTTGAGTTCTGTATCAGACCATGCCAATTCCTGAGCATTGCAGATTCCAAAATATGTTTCCAAATTAGGTTTTTCATTAGCTTTAATGTATCGTCTAACCTGATTCAGACTCTGGGCTGCATTTTTTAATGTAGGCTCATTCATAATTTACTCTTCAGGAAATTATTGCATGAATAACAGCTGGAGAAGGTCATCCTCACTGCTCTGTTCTGAGAATTGAGGTAATAACAGCAAGTTAGTGCAGGTTTCTTTGGCTACTCACATAACAAGCTACTTGAGTAACAGAGTGGTTGAGACCACAAGGATGGAAAGGTAAGAAAGAGAACTAATTTGTATTGAACACATACTCACCACCAAGCCTTATGTAGGAATTTATTATCCATGTTTTCTAAGAGAAGGAAATTGAGGCTCTAAGTTGCTAAATAATTTTTTGTTCAATACTCACTTATTGAAGATTTACCATGTTCCAGGAACTGTGCTAGGTGCTGGAGAGACAAAGATGATTCTGATATATTAGTAAATGGCAGATCCGTGAATTAAGCCCAGGACCACCTGTCTCTGAAGCCTGGGACATAACTCCCAGGTCTCCCAAGGCACAATCCCTAGGCCAGGATCACTTTTCCTGACATGAAAGTGAGATCAAGCACCTGAATAGAACCTGTTTGTCCAATATTTTAATATCAAAACAACAGATTTCTGGGGATTTTTATGATTAGAACCACCTCTAGGTGCAGTGAAGGAATTCTCCAATTCTCAATCTTAACATTTTAATTTTCCCAAGACTCCTTTAAACTTGAGAACAAATATTATCACTCTTAATTTACACATAGGAAACAAAAAAAGAACTTAATAAAATAAAATTACTCAATGAAGGTCCTTGATTAAAAATAAGAAATGGTAAACTGGGCTTGAGTGTTTGGACACAATAGTGAGTTAACACAGGTTATTGACGACCACCAATCTCTACTGCAACTCGACCTTGCAAATGTCACAGGAGAGAGGTTAGGAAGTGGTAGGGACACAGAGCCTAAATGATTTACTATTAACTGCAGGTAGTCATAGGGGAGACTAAACGTGGGAAGAAACACAACCTGGGAAGGAAGAGGGTCAGAGGCTAAAGAAAAGGGAAGAACAGAAGGGCGACTTTGTCTCTTCCACATTGTCTTGGGCAGAATCCTGACTACCCACTGCGGTCTCAAGGCAACCCCGAGCCAGTTTGTGGTGGCCTAACCAGAGGGCTGTAATGAACCCCTGTAGATTATTAGAGAAGTAAAGCAAAAAATTCAATTAGAGAAATGTTATAGTTCAAAATATAAAAAACTCAATGGGTAGATTGAATTGCAGAGTGAATGAATATAGCTGAAGAGAGAAATACTAAGCTAGGAAATTATAAACAAGACGCCCTCACAACAGAATTGGAAAGGATAAGCATTGGAAAGGAGAAGTTTACATAATATGGAAGATAGAAATAAAAGTAATAGGATCCATCAGTTCGGAGCCACAGAAGGAAAGAAATTAGTCTCCAGATGGAGAAAAGAAAATATTTTTTTTTTTTTTTTGTTGAGACACAGTGCCCCCCTATGCCCCTGAGCAGAGTGACAGTGCCCCCCTATGCCCCTGAGCAGAGTGCAGTGGGCGTGGTAACTCAGGGCAACCTCTGACTCGGGCTGTGGGCATCCCGCTGCCTCAGCCTCCGGAAGCCGCGGCGCCCGGCTGGGTTTGTCCATTTTTTTCATGAGTCGGGGGTCTCACTGTCGCTCAGGCGAGTCTCGAACTCCTGAGCTCAAGCAATTCTCCCTCCTCAGCCTCCCACAGTGCTGGGATTACAGGCGTGAGCCACCGCGCCCGGCAAAAGAAAATATTTTTAAAAGTAATGGTGATGAATTTCCTATGATTAAAGAAAAAAAGTCTATATCCTTTATACTCTTTGTTCTGTGGTACCATAGCATGTGCTCCACTAAAAATAGTCAACTAAGAAAGGAAAAGACATGTGGTTCAGGGAAAATGGGTTCCAATGTAAGAGGCCAAGAGATGCTTGGGTGATGGAGAGAGGCGATCCCCAGGATGATTGTCAAATTGCAGACTGTGGGGAGCAACTGGTCCATGTGAGAGAAGGAAGTCAGAGGGCTCTGAGAGAAATGCTTTGAAGACAATGGCATTTCAGAATATCTGCTATTTAGATGTATTGAAGAGACTCACATTAGCAGAAGGGATTTTAGGTGTGAATTGGTGTTTGGTTCTTACAAAACTATGTAAGTAGAAAAGGAAAAACAATTATTAATGCCAAGGAAAACAACAAATTATATAAGAAAGAAAACATGTATTGATAATATATTATAACGCTTAGTTTTGAATACTCCCTATTACATATAAATTGTGCCCACAAACAGAATAACAAAAAGGCTGACTGTATTAATTTGATGGGGCCACTTGTAACAAAGTACCATAAACCAGGTAGCTTAAACACAGAAATTTAGTGTCTTATGGTTCTGGAGACTGTAATTCCAAAAGCAAGGTGCTGGCAAGGTTGGTTCCTTCTGAAAACTGTGAGTAAGTGTCTATTCTGCCTGTCTCTACTCACCTGCAGATTTTGTTGCCTGTGCCTTTGTAATCTTAGTCATAAAATCTTTTCCCAGACAAATGTCCAGAAGCACTTCCCATATGTCTTCTTGTAGTAGTTTTAGAGTTTCATGTCTTACATGTAATTTCTTAATCCATTTTGAGTTTTTTGGGTCGTTTAATCCATTTTTTGTATATGGCGAGAGATATAGGTCTAGTTACATTCATCTGCATGTGGATATCCCAGTATAATTCCCAGTATAATTTATAGAAGAAGCTCCCCTTTTCAATGCTATTAAGTATCAGTTAGCCATAGGCAAGTCAATTTACTTCTTAGTTAGCCATAAGTAAGTCAATTTACTTCTGAATTCTTGGTTCTGTTCCCTTGTTTTATATATTGTTTTTGTATCAGCACCATGTTGTTTTGATTTCTACAGCTTTATAGCATATTTTGAAATCCAGTAGTGTGATGCCTTCAGCTTTGTTCTTCTTGCTTAAGATCTTTTTTTTATTACTAATTCAGTCTCATTACCTGCTACTGGTCTGTTCAATTGGTCTGTTTGGGTTTTTTGTACAAATTTTAGAATTGTTTTCTATATTTCCGTGAAGAATGTCATAGACAAATGAGATTATATCAAACTAAAAAGCTTCTGTCCAGCAAAGGAAACAATCAACAAAGAGACAACTTATAGAATGGAAGAAAATATTTGCAAACTTTTCATCTGACAAAGGATTAATATCCAGAATATATAAGAAATATGAATACCTCAACAGTAAAAAAGCAATAATCTGATTTTAAAACAGGTAAAGGATCTAAATAGATATTTCCCAACAAAAGACATATAAATGGCCAACTGTATGAAGAAAATCTTCAACATCACTAATGAAGATATCATCTCACCACAGTTAGAATGGCTGATATCTAAAAGACAAAAAACAACAATGATATGGAGAAAAGGGAATTCTTATACACTATTGGTAAGAATATAAATTAGTGCAGTTATTATGGAAAACAGTATGGGAGCTTCTCAGAAACTAAAATTGGAACTACCATATGATCTAGCAATCCCACTGCTTGGTATTTATCCAAAGGAAAGAAAATGAGTGTATTAAAGACATGTTTGTTTATTTGGGCACTAGTCACAATATACAAGATATACAATCGACCCAAAGGTCCACTAATTGATTAATGGATAAAGAAAATGGGGGCAGTACCTGTGGCTCAAAGGAGTAGAGTGCCAGTCCCATATGCCGAAGGTGGCGGGTTCAAATCCAGCCCCAGCCAAAAACTGCAAAAAAAAAAAAAAAAAGAAAGAAAATGGAATATACCACATAATGGAATACTATTCAACCATAAAAGAGCAAAGCCCCTGTCATCTATGACAACATGGATGCATCTGGAGGACATATGTTAAGTGAAATAAGTCAGACACAGAAAGATAAATATTGCATGTTGTCACTCACATGGAAGCCAAAAAAGCTGAACTCAAAGAAGTAGAGAATAAAATAGTGGTTACTAGAGGTGGGAAGTATAAAGGGAAGATAGGAAGAAGTTGGTTTATGGAAACAAAATTACAGCTAGATAGGAGGAATAAGTTCTAAAGTATCGTAGGGGGAATATAGTTAATAATAATAATAACTGAAAATATACATAACTAGAAGGGAAGACTTTGACTGTTCCCAACACAAAAAATGATATTTGAATTTACAGGTAAGCTAATTGCCCTGATTTTATCATTACACTGTGTACACATATCCAAATGTCACCAGTACTCCATAAATAAGTACAGCTATTATATGTCAATGAAAATGAAAAAGAATTTAATTGATTTTAATTTTAATTTAATTTTTTTAAATTTTAAGTAATTTAATTTACTTAATTGAGTAAGTACAGCTTTACTACAGTATAATGAAGGCATTTATAGGTCAGTTTCATGTATGAACATAGATATAATAATCTTAAATAAACTGAGTCTAAGTGCCCTAAAAAAAAATCATCATGATTAATTCAGGTTTATGTTCGGAATAGAAGAATGCATGAATCAGACGTTCTATAAATAAAATTCATCACACCAATGGACAAAAATAAAAAAATCACCTGATCATCCCAGATGCAAAACATTGTTTGATAAAATTCAATACTTGCATTTAATTTGAAAAACCTGCAAAAACTCAGAAACGTATTTGATAAAGTTTAATACTTACATTTAATTTGAAAAAAATTGCAAAACTAAGAAAAATACTTAAAGATAACTGGTAAAATAATTATGTTAAAAGAGCAGAATGTAAGGTAATATCTTTGTGATCTAGGGCAGGAAATGAATTATTAAACAAAACTTCAAAAGCATAAATCACATGGCAAAAAAAAAATGAACTAAATTACACCAAAATTAACAATTTTACTTCAATGGAGGGCACCATGCACCCACCAAGATGAAGAAGATATTTGTGGCATCTAAACCATCAAAGGATAAGGTTATTTAATATACAAAGAGCTCCTAAAAGTGGACAAGGAAGAGGTACCAACTCCAATAAATAAAATGAACAAGGCAATTTCACAGAAAAGGAAACAGAGAGTTAACAAGCATACGTCTAGATGCTCAAAATCAGTGAACTACAAATTCAAACAATAAGACTGGCAAAAATAGAAAGTTGTATATTATCAAGTATCAGTGAGGCTCTGGGACACAGGGACAGGGGACTTTCTTGCACTGCTGAGGCAAGGATAGACTATAGGGGAATTTGTCACTACTTAGTCTTATTAAATAGGCATTTTTCATCTAAGTCAGAAATTTCACTCTTGGGCATGTATTCTAGAAATTACGCTTGGGTCCCTAAAGCTACGTGTATAACCACATTCATTGAAACATGGGTTAAGGTGGCAAAGCACTTATGGGGAACCTGGGTTTTTGTCACTGTGAGAGTAGATAGGAAAAATGTGATGGATACACACTATGGCGTATCATGTAGCAGTTAAAAGCAAATAATTATAAAAGATTAGATTGTACCCCATAAGTATACCTAAATTATTATTTGTCAGTTAATATAAATAAATTTAAAAGAAAAATATTCCAAAAATTAGATGCCCACATATTTGGTGAAAAAAGTTGGAAGCAGAAGGAGATAAATAATAAAATATCATTTACAAAAATTAAAAATGTATTCATATATAAAATACATACATTTCAAGAAAATGTTGAATTAAAAGGGTATGCAACATTAGCCATCTGAAGGGAAATGGTAGTGGTATGAGAATAAAATGGGATACATAGATAGAGGGAGGAAGGAAAGAAAGGAGGGAGGGAGGGAGGGAGAAAGGAATGAAAGGAAAATACATTAGTAATTGTTACATAATACAAATAATAATTATTAGAATCGCAGTAGTTTACAACAATAAATATTTATTTCTCACATATGTGAAGATCAGCTGAGAGTTTGCTTATCTAGGCTGGGAACTTGGTTATACACTTCAAGTTGGTTCTCATCCTCCTTACACTAGTGGTTATCTAAGAAGTGTTCTTACAGGGCAGGAGCTCAAGTGGGCAAGCCCAACCATGCCTAGCCAATGGGACACATATCCTGTTGACCAAAGCAAGTTATATAGCCAAGCCCAAAGCCAGTGGCAGGAAGAATGTCTCACCTGCCAGTAGGCTATGGTGATGGTATGGATATGTGAGAACACTCTGGGAAGTTAAATATTTGAAATCAGGAATTCCATCTACCAGAATAGCAGGTGGGTCTGTAGGTAGGTAGATAGATTTATGTCACATGTGTGCATATATATACACATAGCTATATGCATACATTAATAAAAAAACAAATAAAGAGAAGCCTTGCACCGACAAATAATGACAATAAGCTATAAGCTAAGGAATATGCTTAAGCAATCCTGTAACTGCAAGGCACAAAAAACAAACCCAAAACACCAAACCACCCTAGCAATAGAAAGGAACAGTAAGTGAGTGGGAAGTTCAGACTGAGTATCAGAACTCGCACTGCAATACTCTTTATAGAGAACAACAGTTAAAAGAAAATGCACTATCCTCTTTACTTAGAACCTATAAATATATCAAGTTTATTCCTACAAGGATAGTGAACCCACCTTGCTAAATAGAGCTAGGCTGTGCTTTTCTAAGCTATGTTGCAACATAGCCAAGGACGTCTGAAGTTTCAGAGTTCTAATATGAAGTGAAATGAGACCCACTTTCACTCTATTTTATTCTGAACTGCTTGATGTACCAAAGTAAGGTCTTTGTGACTTAAAGTATATGTTGCCTCTCAGAAGAAAAATCACACAAGGATTTTACATGGGGGAATGATAATACACATCTATTAATAAAAAAAATTAGTGCATGTGGCCACATCTAAATTAAAGACTTCCATTGATTGACGGACTAATCTGCGACTATTGAAAAAAGACCTTTGCAAAGCAATGTGGAATTGATATCTAGATCATACTTGGGAACTTTGCAAACAAATAAGAAAAAGACAGGAAATCCAAAAGAAAAAAATTGGGCAAAGCACATGAACAGGCAATTGACAGATGGGAATTTTGAAATAGCTATTGTGTGTATGAAAGATATACATCCACATTAGTAACCACAGAAATGCAAATTTTTTGTACAAAATGAGATACCATTTTGCACCCACCAGATTGGTAAAAATTAGAAAGTGCTGGCAAGAACCTGAGGAAGTTGCATCCTCACTGGTGGTGAATTATAAATTGGTGAAAACATTCTGCATAGCAATCTGAGAAGTACTTAGTGAAATAAAGTATGAGTATACCATCCCAGCTCAGAAATTCTTTTCCTGGGAATGTACTCTAGAGAACCTTTTTCTCCGCTCCACAAGGAAACATGCTTATAGAGGATTATTGTAGAATCATTTCTGGTACCATATCATTGGAAACAGTCTGAGTATCTACTAGGGAATCTATGTAATCCCCAAATATACACCAGGGAAATCAATAAGTAAAATGTGCTGCGTGGAAGAGGTAGAAATGGTGTATATGTGTACTGGAATCATCTGAAGGCCTTGGAAATAATGAACTAGATTCACATGGAGAAAAACATAGTTTCAAAACCATTGTGTTAGAAAGAAAGAAAGTGAGATTACAGCACATTACCGCCTATGTAACTTTAAAAAATATACATAAGTGACACTATACCTTCTTCTAAATAAACACTAATAAACCAAATAAACACACAGAAGGCAGATTAGAAGAATCTGCAAAATACATTTGAGAAGGTGCTGATGAGAGTGCCAAGGGGTTATTGGGGATGAAGGTGAAAGGAGAAGCAAAACAAAGAAGAACAAAATCAAACAAGTCCTTGCAAGGATAATAGTGTTCAAAGAAGTGTCTGTACCCCTATGCTAATAAATAAATACAATTGAGTCTTTGTAACAATTCTCTCTACTTCTTTAAAAATTGCTATGATCAGAAACTACGTTTTCAAGTTTGAAGAAGTGCAGCAACAGCAAGCACACTAAATTTGAGGAAAACAATGTCACGTACAGGTTCTCTTGGATAATCATTCATTTATATGCAGCGCTGGGACAGTGCTGATCTAGATAGATAGTCTATCGGTTTTGAAACATTTGCTGCAGATGAGTGATTGAACAATGGCATTTGTGTATGTTAAATTGTTTTTCTCTTTGTTCACGCACAGTGACCATCGTTTGAGGACTAAACACTTATCATATAACTCCTCATTGCTCACCAAATAGCTGATTGCCAGGAAACGAGCAGGGCGATAACATTCCCACATGAGTCAGGTGGTTCTCTCAGTCTCCTTTTTAAATAATAGAGACATCAAGAAGGGCACGAACCATAAGCAGGCAGAAAGTTCAGACTGAGCGTCAAAGGTGGCACCTCAAATAATTTTAATGACTCATCTTCCTACTCATTACAGGGAACATTAGTGTAATGAGATTTCATTTCCCTTTTTATTTGGAACCTGTAAATGTGCTATTTACTAATAAAGATAAATGGAAGCCATGTAGCAAAATAGTGCCCTGATGCAGGCTTCTCCCAAGCACATCTCCACCATGGGCAAGCAACAGTGTCTAATGCTCTGGGGCTCTAATATAAAGGAATAGCCATCCTTGTACATCTGGTTCTGCTCTGTTCTGGGCTGCTGAATGTACTAATGCCATCTCTTTGCCACTAGAAGTATATTTAGTGTATTGGAAGGAAAACCAAAAACAAGGATTTTTACACAGGAGCTAATCTGATAATTACATGGGTTTCTGAAAGCCAGACAGTAAGGGATAGTGAAAACAATGTAATTAAATAACTTGAAAGAGGCAGAAGGACTAGAGGAGTGTGCCTCCGAGACTGGCTGCTGCACGCATTTTATCAAAGAAGGAAATCTAAAGAAAAATTTGATGCGGAAGCACATTCACTCTCAGAAGATTGATGGGAGTTAATAATCCCAAACCTCCCCCTTGACCTAGTGTTCAATTTTCAGGGAGAACTCAAATGGTGATTCTAACTGAAAACAGAACAAGAAAGATCAGAGCAGGATTAACTTTTGGCAACATTCCAGGTCAATTCTTCCAATTCCAGAGGCTTAGGAATGAAAACCAGCCATGAGACATTTGAGATACCTAAGAATGACATTCGACAAATCCCAATTATTTTCAGTTAAATGTTTTGCAGTCAATGTAGCATTTCCATTTGCCAAAGTCTTCCAGGACACTTTTGAACCCACTCAAATGATGCCTCCATCTTACCTCCAGGTCCCAGATGGTGAGGTTGAGGGGTCAAATGAGCAGCCCCAGGCCACCCACTTCATCTTCAAGCATCAGGTGCCAATATGGGATTATCTCTCCAAGTTTCCAATTCTTTGTAGGGCAAATAAACCCTTTTGCAGTAAAGCACATTATATGGCGCCTGCCATTTATGCAATCTGAGAAACCCTCCTGAGCAGTGTAGACCTCACGGGATGTAACATCTACTCTTAGCAGCCCACAACACCATCTATGACTCCCTTTCATAATGTGGGGTGTGCATTATGTTTAATTCAGCAGCAAATGCAGGGGCTTGTTCAGAGCACAGGCATTGAGTGGGCACCAGACCATCCAGGTCACTAGCTAGATTAAGACAGGTCATAAGCAAACACACTGGCTCTTAATAGGTATCTTGTGTTATTTAAGGAGCCAAACAAATTGTTTGCTATCCTGAGTAGGCAGCAGACATGGACAGGAAGGAGACTAACCTTGGAATTAGACTTGGTTTGATCATGTACTCTACCACCTGCTAGCTGGGGGAACTTGAATCTCATTTTCCATGGCTACAAAAGCAAGGAGGGGGTCCTAATTCAATAGGGCTTTTATATGTTATGGGTTGAATTGTGCTCTCCATGTGTAAAGTCCTAACTGCTATTACTGCAGAAGATGGCCTTATTTGTGAATAGGATCTTTGCAGATGTAGCCACATTAAGACGAGGTTAGTAGGGTGGGTCCTAATCCAATTTGGCTGGGGTCCTTATAAAAAGGGGAAATGTGGAACACAGACAGATAGAGAAGCAAGATGATGGAAGAGAATGTGGGATCAAGTCATGGCTCTATCACCCAAGGAGGGTCATAGATGCCAGGAAACCACTAGCAGGCAGGCAGGAAGAGGCACGGAAGGACCCTTAGAGAGTGCATGGCTCTCCGTCATCCTAACTTCAGGCTTCTAGTTCCCAGAACTGTGATACAAGAAATTGCTGTTGTTCTAAGCCACCCAGTTGGTGTTACTTTCTTACAGTAGTAGCCTTAGGAAATTAATGCATTATAAATATCAAAAGCAATTATTTATGTAAAGGATAGAATAGGCCCTCAATTAATTCAAGTTCTCTTCTTCAAAGAAAAAAATTTATACATTGGTATGCAGACAAACATTGCTTACTTTCTCTCTTGAACTCCACTATGATTTGACCACAGGGCAGATGGGTCTTTCAGTCTGCTGCAGCGGGCTTAAATTCTACAGATCAGTGCCAGAAATTATCTGGCTTCCTGGGAGATCTCTGGGTACGAAAAGACTGAGAGCTGAGCCAAAATTACTAGGTCTAAACAATAATGGAATAGAGGAAACTCCTACCCTGTCATTTATTGGAAAGAGCTAAGACTCTTTGCTTCAAGGGACACTAGAACACAGTGTCAGGCCCAGCAGAGTTTTTACACCTTGGGTCCCTTTTACCCCACAGTGCAATACTCATCAGTGACCTCAGCCCTGGTCAGGGTGCAGGGACCTCACATCCCCTTAAAGCAGCAGTTTTCAACTGGTGTGCCCTGAGAGGATCTTAGGTGTGCATCACTAAATTATTTTTGCAAAAAGTTCAAAGCCCAGTAAGTATATACGTATTTTTTCTTTACTCTTTTTAAAATCAACATAATTAAGTGTGCTGTGGACGTTTAACTATAGGTTCATGTGTGCCATGAGATTAAAACACTGGCTTGAAGAGTAGCTGCCCTGAGAAGCCATTTGATGCAGTGGCTGGGAATGGACTCCGGAACCAGACCGTGTTTGATCCCAACTCTGCAACTTGCTGAACGTGTCCTTGGGCAAGTTCCTCTCTAAGCTTCAGGAGCCTCCTCTGAAAAATGGGCATGATGATAATTGTCCCCAATTCATAGGCTTGAAGTGAGGATTTATCATGTTAACCCAGCTAAAGCACATGGGTTGGTGCCAGGCAGCTAGTGTCTTTTGTTGCTTCTGCTACTATCAGTAAGACCTGGTCTGGATGGAGGACTGATCTCTAGTCCTGGCAGCTGGCTTCCCAACATAAGGCCTGAAGCCCTTGTCCAGATAGCTTACCTAACATTTCATTTCTCTAGAACTGGGGCCTGAATCACATGCTCTGCATGCATCTTTGCCCCATTTTCAGGGGAGGGAGCCTGGTGTCTGTGACTCTAATGTCTCCCCAAAGACATCAGAGGTGTTACTCACCCACCAGGGTGCACAAAGGCTTTGGATTCTCTCCCCCAGGTTCCACTCTCCCATGGAGAGTGTGACCCTCTGTGTTACCCCTCCGATGATGGCAAATGGTTGTCTGTCCCCTACTGCCTATCAGCCAGAACGGACTTGCATCCCATCTTAGCAGCTGGACCATCCTAAAAAAATCTGCTCAGTCACCCGCAGTGATGGCTCCTGTTTGCTCTGGGTTCCTGCAGTTAAAGGAGCCACATCTAACTCTGTGGCTGGATACGTCCACACCCCACCGAAATGGAGTTTGCTAATGTTGACCACCAAGTGGCCAAAACGTTAGAGGCATGTGGGACTAGATGGGCACATGACAGTGTCTGTTTAATAAGGACAACCCCACCACTCACAGCTGTTGCATTTGATTGTACAACATTTATTCCCTATAACTGCTTCCATGCATGGCATTTGGAAAAAAATCAACAACAACAAAATAAACAAAATATAAAGTCAAAACGTCTAATTCTTTTCTGTTCTTCCTCTCTCCTGTGGACTCTAAGGTATTTAGTTAAATTCTACAAATCAAAGAGCTGAAGAGGCAACTGTTAAACCACTGTTTGCCAAGTACTAATTATGTTTCAAACTTTGCTAAGTGCTTTGCACAAATAATACAATTGAATTTTCGTAATAAACTTGCAAATTAGGTACTAACCCTTTATTTGTACAGATAAGGAAACTGAGGCACGAAGGAGGTTAAATAACTCAACCAAGATTCAAAATCTACTGGAGGCGAGATTTGAACCTAGATGAAAATGCAGACCGTATACACTGAGAAATTAAACTCGCCTACACTCTTTCTTCCTTTTCCATTTGATTTTGGCTCCTACAGCATGGCAGCGTCCAAGTAAGCATGCGCCTTCCAAATGTATTCAGTGACATTTGCTTGTGAGAGCCACAGCCAGCAAACACTACCCTCATTGTCCCCAGCATAATGCAAAGTCACCATGGCCCCTGGCAGCAGAGGCAGTGAATTCTTTTTCAATTTCGTTAACTAACCTTGGGAGAGGCTGGGATGAGGAAAACATTAGAACTGGTTCATCCAGCCAGAGCCAGCCTGGCCCATGGACAGAGGTGGAATGTGATAGGAATGGGCTTTAGGTGACAGTTCACCTCTAGATGAGATATGCTCTGAAAGGCAATCTTTAGGGATACACTGATGCAAATGGAAATGATGGAGGGACCTTGGTGAAAATTTTTAGGAATGTAGGCAGGAAATGAGTGCCAAAAGCTTTCACCCCAAAATCAAAGAAAATAGCTTTAGGAAATTGAACCTCAGCCCCTGTTTCTCTTTCATCCCCATAAATCTACCCCTAAGTAACCCTTATGGAATTGGAGCGGTTGTTTTTTCCCTGGCAGTAACAGGAATTCCAACTACAGGCCAATTAGAGCACACCCAGAACTGCCAGTAAAACGTTTCATTGACTTTAACTTTATTGGTTTTATAAAACAAGTGAAGGAAATCAGAGACAGTTCAAGATCCTCGCCAAGATGCAAGTAGATGGCAGGGACCCTGGGGGCACCAGGTCTCCAGACCTTCCTCCAAAGTGTCCTTTTTACTTAATGCCATCTGCCAGAGTCCTGTCATCTCAGGGACACCAGCTCAGGGCACAGACCTGAGATTTAGTTACTTCTTCCCTGAATATTTGATCTGTGTGTTTGAAGGTGTCACTTGGTCTTTCTGAGTCTCAGTTCCTCATTTGTCATTTTCAGGGGCTACCCTTTTTATACCTGACTCAGGCATAGGCATAACTTAAGGTCTTAGACGAGGATGAAGGAACACTTAGAAATGCAAGGGACTGTCTTCATTCCTTTTCCCCTTCCCACACTACACTGCTGGGTTGGTGGCTGCAGCCTAAGCATAAATTACCTTTGCTTCTTACTGACTTCCCACTGCAAGTGGCGTGCGTGTGCGAGCGCACGCGTGTACTTGTGAACGCGCGTGCCCAGCTTGCCTGTCTCCTTTTCATTCTTTCTTTGTTCTTTCCCAAGGCTTCTGAGAGAGGAGCGAGCAGAATGGAATGTCCTTGTCCAGCCCCTTCCCCCTCCCGCAGATGGGGATGGTGGGGACGGCCGCTTACTGCCTGCTCCTTCCCCCGCCTGCCCCCCTCCAACCTCATCAGCGCAGTCGATGGGATGAAAGCCGAGGAAGAGCGATTCGATTATTTGCCTGACCTTTGCCAGTGCCGGAAAGTGTGCAGATCCACGTGCTTTCCTCCTGTCCCCCTTTGGGGCTTTTCTGAACGGGTCCCCACAGGAGCCCTCCTGCGGCTCGGTTGAATCAGCGTTGGGGGGCTGCATGAGGTTCAAAGCCTAGCGGACCCTTCCCCCATCCTCCCAGAGCCCGCCTTTATCCGCATCGTGTTCATTACAAACAACAATTACTGACGGCAATTAGCTGTCCAGAATAACAAGGACGTTATATTTTGCTCAGCTTTACTGCAAAGATGCACGAACAAACCTTACTGTGCTCCGACAATAAAGCACATTTGAAAATCCCCTTTTAGAATTCTGGAAAACATGACCCTTGCCACTTCCTTATAACCTATAGGACCAATTCCCTTCTTTACTAGACTGTATTTCACTCTTGGGTAGAGTCTAAATGGGGAAGAGAGAAAAATGGTGTTTAAGGAAACAGTCACTTCGTTGTCCATAATTTTTGAGAATCCTGTAGTTTGAGTAGGAATATTTTACCACTCACCCACCTTCAACATGCATTTCTCCGATTATCAGGTTGCAGGTGGCCTAAAAGTTGTCAATACTGAAACAAAAGCAACAATTAAATAGGAAACTAGCAAGGAGAAAGGGTGAGAAGTTAAGACTCTATTTAAACCACTAGAGGGGTTGGAAAGCCGACTTACCAAAATAGCAGTATCAAAAAAATCTGAAAAACAAATTCACCACCAAACAGTTTCTACTGCTCCATTTACTTCAACTAGTGTGGTATTAATAGAACGCCTAACTGCAGGGAGTAGGAAAATAAATGTATTCTCACTCACAAGGGAATGACTAAATGACTCACAAATGCAAAAATAAATAAATGGCTCCCTATGAAAATCTGAAACTATATTACCCCAACTGAAACAACTAAGCTTCCTAACTGTAACCTAACATGTTAAATTCAATCAGTTTTATTTGCGGCCATAGATAGATCGAGCGATCAATCTCCATTATCTCGGGCTTTTTTTCATCTTCATAGTGCTATTTTTCTTTCTACGAGACATTTCAGTTCATTTCCTTGAGCCTTCTTCAGTTTAATGGCTGATTTTCAGACAAAAAATAATAAAAAAAAATCCCCCTTCCTCTAGAGGGAATGGAGAAAAATAGAGCAACGAAAAAAATTTAAGAAGGGCATGTCTTAATTCTGTATAGTGAAGAGAAGGAGGACATAGTGTGAGAAAACGATAACAGGTAGATAAATAATGTGTATTGTAGCTTGTTTCGAACGCTATGTTAAATGGGAACAGGTGCTGCCTCTTGACACTATAAAAAGATCAACTTTTTGTCTCCTTTATAATTTGTGAACAGGTAAGGCCCTGAGGACCTGAATGAGGTCATGCCAATTAACTCACTGATTCCTGCAATCAGAGTGATAATGACATCCTTAGCAACCATCCTATCACCATGACACCAGCTCACGGCTATAAAATCCCTGTTCGTCTACACCAGTTGTAGGTGAGGTGGCCAAAGCTGTGATCCTGAAATCCACAGGATGAGAATTTACGTTAACCACCCTCACTTCTCCCACCCCTCTCATCCAAGGGCATGGCATTTTTCTTCTCTCAAAAGAGAAGCAATGAGAAAATAAAACTTTCATTGGTCCCCAAACTAAGGATGAAATCTTTTCTCAAACCCTATATAAACCATTATTAGTTGGCATTTTGGAATCTTCCCCTATTAAGGGAAGCTAATAAACTTTATCTTCCAACTTTTCCCAGGCTGATTATGCTGTATTTTCTCCCCCTTAGCACGAAAACTACTGGTTACTGGACTGCCTTCATCAACAGGCATTGGTAGTTACTTCACAGGGTGGGGACGGATAATCCTCCAAAGGCAGATGGCACAAAAACCATCAGCAACATCTTAGGGTTTCTTCCCCAGTATATTTTTGCAAGTTTTAGTTCCCTGGAGATAGATTGAATTTATATAACAAACAGAATGAGAGCAATCAAGGATATATAGTCAAAAAATATCTTTGGTGGGCAAATTCACCTCAGTAAACTTCTCCAGTTGCAAGTATTTCACATTGAGCCAGAACTTATTATACTAAGCCTCTTGGATCTGCCCCTCATTTTATGGGGTACTTTAGGAAATTTATAAAAATCTAAGATACTTGAGTGTATCCTTATCTTGAAATAAGTAAAAATCTATTTGGGAAGAGAGAGCGAGATCTGAACAACAGAAAAAAGAAATCTAAAATTTCTTAGAAGATAAGAAGATAAATCTTTATGGTGTAGGGTATTCATGGCCACAGAATTCCTTAAAGACTCCTAACAGTATATCTAAATAAATTGTAAAATGAAAGGAAGGAAGAATTTAGGCAGGAAGGAAAGAAGGAAAAAGGGAGCAACCAGCCTGCAAGGCAACCAGAGACTAAAAAATAAGTGAACACAGCAGGAGAGTGATGAGAAGGCAGTTGACCTGTACCTCGGGCCTTGGCAGTAGATCCCTGGGTGGACCCAACTCTTCACTTGTTCATTTAATATGAAAATAACTTGCTCTGAACTTTTCATTGTATTGTATTCCCCCACAACCCCTTCCCCCCAGGAATTTGTCCACCCTAAGATAGTGTTAGCACCATTACTGATGTGTCACAGGGATGGTTTCACTTATAAGCCATCAATCATGAATGTTGGTTCTCAACAAATTTGTTGAATGAATGAATGAATGAATGTCTAGGTAGATTTATAATAGTTTCAGGGGATGAAAATTGTGTTTTAGAAGAAGAGAGTCTGGTGAGAGCAGTGGGCAGCAGGACTGAAGTCCAGGCTATGTTCTTAGATTCACTGAGTAATGATGACAGCGTCAGCCGGCTTAGGACTTCAGAAATGATTTGCACAGCCCATGTTATCTGTAATGTCAGCAGTTAACATATATTTCTCATTGAAGGCTATCAATTTTCCCTTTTCCTAATTGATTCCAGTAACATAGATACCTTGAGTGCTGTATACAGCTCACTGATTGCTGTGCAAACATTATTGAAGTGTCAATATTTGCTCTTTTTCCTGGAGCATCATTGTTGAAAAGACTGCAATTCATTTGGGGACATGTCTCTTACATTTAATACATGGGGAGTGCTGATACAAACTAAAGCTTCATTTTATTATTCTTTACCCTTGCTATGGTCACAGGGATGGCTTTGCTTACAAGCCATCATACTGTCCTTAAGCTGCTCCAGAAATTTTCCCACTGGGAAAAAATACCTTAGGCTGCTACTGGTGACTGCCACACAGTACTTACTATTTTCACTTCTTCGGATGAGTCCTGAAAAAGAGAATTCAGAGTGGCTTGGGCCACTGATGGTCAAATTTCTTAGTCCTTCTCTCCTGGACTACTTTAAGCATGGCAGCTGACAGTCCTGTTTGACCGCTAGGTCCTCAGTCTCTGGAGTTAACTTGAACCAAGCTTTGACCAGAAGTTTCACTTTCATGTGACTATATTATTACAAGCGTAAACACATACAATATACTTTGGAACATTCTTTTCCATTGCTGCAAACAAAAGGAAGGTTCTTTTTTATTTCTTTGGTTGGTTTGTTTTGCCTCGGTGAGAAGGGACTTTGCCTTGGCAAAGTCCGTGACCTTGAGGCCAGGTCCCTATAACTCTTATGGAGGTGATCTTCCCCATACTTATGTCCAGGCAAATAGAGCCACAGCCCAGTACTTTCTGGTCTTCTGGGAACATTCCTGTACCTTGCATCCCTGGGAACATGTGCCCTGCTGCCTCATTAAATTAGTGTGTGCTATTCTAGCCCCGAGCAGTCCCATTTTTCAGAGTTACTTTCCTCCCACTCCCACTGGGTGAGAATTCCAGACTTAGCATCAGACCAGACCAAATCTCTGTTATATGCATGGGGGTAGAGAAAACATTTTGTGACTAGGATCTTTGTTTCTGATGACCCCAGACCTTAGGTGTTTTAATTCCTTGATATCTAAGTCAAAAATATTAATAGCTGCTTCATTCTTTCTGGCCCTGTTAATGGCAATTGAAATACTTCTGGAAATGAAGACAACCTGTGACAATCCTGAAATATGATCTGATATGACGTGCCAGGCAGTAAAATTTCTGATTAGTCATCACTGGGCCACCTAGACTTTCAGTTTACTTCTAATTGTGTTTCAGATAATGCTATTCCCAGTTAGGCAGATGATCATTGTAATTTCTGGTAATGAAATAGCTAGGGAGCCCATTCTGTACTGGGAAGAGAGCCAGGGCCCAGCACTTTATAAGAAACAAGTGTTATGGTCTAGGACAGAGAGATGAAGCCAAGGTGCTAGTTGAACATTTATAGCATGTATCACATTGGCTTTTTATCTAGTGGCCTCTCTCATGCTAGAGATTGATATATTTTCAGAGGGACATCCCTCAGCTTGAAAGCAACTCTACAGAAAGCAGAGACACTAACAATTTTTCTCTCCCCTTTGCACCCTTTAATGTGCCAAAGAATCACCGTCGGCCTTCCATGATAGCTAAGTCATTTTCTCTCACCATGGCCAATAGTGGTTTGATCAATAACAGACACAACTGGCGTGGATAAATAACAATGGAGCTTTTTGTGTGAGTTATTAATATGATCACAGATAAGAGCTCCCTAGATGAGAAAAGAAAAAGGAGAAATAGCAGCAGTAGCAGCTTCCCAAAAGGTATGGGGTTATCAGCTTTTCTCCTTTATCATGTTTCTTAGCATCTGACGCCTCAGGTACCTTTATAATGAAACAATCACCTTGCTTCAAACTTCTGGATCTTTAGACATTCTAGCTAAAAACTGAAATCCAGAATCCAAATGGCTTCTTTTCAATATATCAAACGTTCTTCATTCAACCTCATAGACATGAAGAGTTCATTTTCCTTCAAAGTCAAAATCCATTTCTGTTGAGTCTATAGATGACCATGACTCTGCACCCCTTTCCCTAGACTTCTTCGTCCACAGGTTTCTGGTGATGTTCAGTAAATGGGAGGCACCAAAGGGCAGGAGGGGGAAGAACAGAGGGTAGTCCTCTTCTTCTGCTCTAGGTGACAGTTTATGGCAGTGGTCATACCTGCTGTCTGTGGTCCTCCTCCTCCCCTCCCTCTGAGGTCCCAGCTCCCATTGGGCAGTCCCTGGGTTCTGGACTCTGGAACATCACCTTTTCCCTGTATTTCTTTTGTCCTAAAAGCGGCAGTAGCTTCCTGGTGTTGTTACTCCCTGGGAAGTTTCACTGTTTCCTCTTTGGCTTCTCATCTCTTTCATTACCTGCATAATTAGTTCTTGTATTAAATCCCCTCTGTTTAAAACACATAGAGGGGTTTCTGTTACCCTAACTTGAACTTATCATGGTCCATTCTGCTTGTTTCTGGGAATCTTCATTGGATACAGTTACAGATACAGATTAAAGCTTTATTCAGATTCTAGGTCATCTCACCAGTAATCGAAATTAATAATAAGAGCAAAACAGAATATTTGCGAGTTATACCTCCGACAAAGGCTTAATAACCAGAATACACAGAGAACTCCAACGTATTTACAAGAAAAGAACAAGAGATCCCATCTCACTATGGGCAAAAGATCTAAAAAGAAACTTCTCTAAAGAAGACAGGCGCACGGCCTTCAGACACATGAAGAAATGCTCATTATCCTTAATCATCAGAGAAATGCAAATCAAAACTACCTTGAGATATCATCTAACGCCAGTAAGATTAG